>OX940971.1:170000-220000 GCA_954870475.1 Euphrasia confusa
TTGGATGAAAACAGCGCCCGCCCTCTCAACTGTCTTTTCTACATCTTTACCAGGCATTGGCATTGAAGTAGGCAAGGCCAATTGATACGGGGCCTGGACCAACATTGAAAGAAAGTGCAACTTCTGGAACTGCTGATAGACCTTTTCCCTTAAAGAAGAAATCTTCATTCACTGCAACTAAAACCTCGGGAAAAGTTATCTAGTTAGACCTTCCCGATAAAGATTACTAAGACATGGAAAGAAATCTAGCAATTAGTGCCAACTATCTAGCCCCAACATTATCCCTTGTGCTTTAAATAGAACTTTACCGACCCTTCTCGCCTATGTCGCCTTATACCAAGAAGGAAACTATTCACTACTCATATGGCTCTCGTAGAACTACTACTGATACGAGTATACTATCAGGTGAACAAGAACTGGGGGAGACCCCCTACTATTGGGAGAAATCCTACACACCTTAGACAGGGTAGGAATAGTCATCTTAAAACTTCAAGCTCTCAAATGGTATATATCCTTATACACTGCCTTATGAAAGTCCCTCCTCACTGCCAGGAGAATTGACTTACCTCCAGACTTTTAGTACTTTCTCCCTTGACCCAAGATAAGGGGGGACTCCTTTACTTTTACACAAAAGCTAAACTAAACAAGGGAAACGAGGCTAACTCAGTTAGAGCAACTTTAATTTAATTGGATTGGTTGGATCGACATCATCGAAAGCAACCCCAACTATATGGTTGACAATTCTCAAGAGAACAGAATGTGCTCAGCTTATGATTGCAACTTCCACTCCTTCTCAATACCCATCCAAAACAGAAGCAGGGGCAGAAGCACTCGACTTAATAGGAGAGGAAAGAGCTGGAGGTGAACTCCCAATAGCGTAAGCAAACTAACTTCCCCGAGAGAAAGACATTCCATAGGAGTTCTCTCTACTCTAGAATCCATAGGCCTACGGTCCTAATAAAAGGGATTCCACTCAACCACCCGAGGTCTAGGTTTGACCATAAGGCTTCCTAACTGCTTTTATTATTTGTACGAGCTAGTAGTTTGAGTTCCTCTCCTAGCAGCTAGCCGTAGTTGGAATAGCTATTGGACTAGCAGACACAGCAGACGAGAAGCAGCAACCATTGATCTTCCGTCTTCTCCTCTTCTACGGTCTTATAGGCCTAGTCGTCAACCTGGCAAGGAGCTACCTCACCAGGGCCCTTTAGAATCATTTTGTGACATTCCTCCCTGGAGCCAATATTAATGGCTTTACCTTGAGTTCTTGAGACGCCCAATCATAGCACTTCCAAAGTAAGCCGAAGCGGACCAATGTAGGGTCCCCGGCGATACCAGGAGGTTTCTACAGGTAATCTAAGAGCGTGAGGAGCCGAGTATATGGATTCTCAGCTACAGTAGTGTACCACTTCAACCATTGAAGCCATTGTTGCATCCAATTACGGAGAACACTCCAAGATCTCCATTTCCGGTTCAGAGAGCAATCCCCATCTGCTGCATCTAAATATGCTGTTTCATCCGCTGAGACAAAAGCATATGAATCAACTCTTTCAAATGAAGAAGATGCCACCACTCAGCACCTAAGGTGGGGTTCAATGCCTAACAAAAACGGCCAAAAGAAAAATAAAGAGAGAAAAAGAGATGTATGGCTGAGGGGAGGAGAGAAAGAGAATTGCATCGACAAGTCACCTGCTCTGCTTAGTTTTCAGAATATCTGTAAGTAGAAAAGCCATTCCCTTGGTCTATCGCTTGTAAAGCATCCCAGGTAGTTCTCTAAGCAACGGTTAAGTTAACCACCTCCCTCACAGTTTGCATGAGATTCCACTTATTCTATGTCATTTTAAGCCTTAGGTAGTTGTTCCTCCAGCAGTTCTCTTGGTCTGATAGTCTTGTTAACGCTTTCTAATCTACTTTCTTTCTTGTATAGATCTTCCTTTCCTTCCTCGTCCAGTGACGGATTTGCTCCCTCTTTAGCTACAAGTCCCAGTCCGGTCTACTACTTGATTGACCTCTCTTTGATATTATCTTAAGTGAGGATCGCCTGTACTTTCAATTAGGTCGGGCCATCATTAATGCAAAGAGCGCTATGGCTTCAGTCAAAGCAAATCCCAAGATCGCATATCCGAATAATTGTTTTGCCAAGGCGTGCAACAGAATGAATCAATGAGCTAAAGACATTCCCAATACCGATACAGCTCCCTTACCTATAGTAGCTAACCACCTTCTAGTCTAAGACCACAGAGGTGAACGCTAAGCCCCTACCGGTAGTTAGAGCAAGACCCGAAGCAACAGCAGTCTATAGAGCTACTGCAGCTAATGAGCCCGCTCCTGCTAGCAGTGTTAGAGCCTAGTCCTGCAACTTGAGAGCAAGCGAGGGGATATGGAACATAACCTCGGCTCCTAGAGGCTCGAGAGACCTTTCCGACAAAACTAAGCGTCTTGCCGCTGGGTAAAGGCAATAGAAGGAGTGAACCCGACCACTTCACGCTGAGAAATCCGGCCTCCTTGATCCTCGCCCCAAAAGCCAACGTATGAGTTTGGTGCTCTCCATTAACCGCTCAATGAGGTCCCGGTACTCTGGAAATCTGACTTCTGCTCAAAGGAATGAGTGGGCGTAGGAGTCAAGGGAATGAACACAACACATACTGGGTCCCCAGGTGAATAAACCCAAGGTCTAAACCTGTGTTGTAGCGGAAAAGAAAAGGGAAGACAGATCCCAAAAGCTCATAAGAAGTCCCAAGGTTAGGTACGCCTACTGTTTAGCTTTGGAGTGAATGCGTAGCTCTGAGCTCATGGTCTTTCGGAGGTAGGAAATAGAAAAAAAGTCTTTAGAACCCGACTGAAGGAAACTCACGTTGTAGAGTCTCTATCGCCTTGGGCTAGGAAGCAGAGAAGGGAGCAGATCTAAAAGAATTAGCTCGGGAAAAAATAAAAGAAGAAATTCCGGTGAGAAAAGCATTCCTTTGACCTTAACTCTTGATGGTTGAATGTTCACAAGACATGTGACCATGACAACTAGAAATGCGCAGATTTGGTAGGTCTCCCGTGAATGAAGTGAAAGAGAAGTCGCCTCTCCCGCAGCAGTTAGCTCTGCTGAGGGTATGAAAGAACTTGGAGTTGCCGCTCTTGTTGCTTTGGCATTTGCAATAGGAAGTTGAGTAGGGGCATGCAGGACTCAGTCTCTCGGGTATCTATCAACATATAGAGATCTTGTCTCTGCGTCTGCGGCTATTGATGTGTCCGCTCCCATTGACTCTTTTTGAGTCAGATCAGTAGGCGAGAAGGTCACATCCAGTCCATAGAAGGAAAGATCAGAGTCATCAACTCTTTACTACTCCCTAGAAGCCCCTAGGTATTACTTAACACGATGCTTTGAATAGCAATCTTTCGTACCCCATTCAATAGACTTGCTGGGAAAGCAACATAGAGTGTCCAACCAATCACGACAAGCAGCCTTGCACTAAGCAAGTCGTAGTCCCAGCTTCTCAGTTGGATTGGAAGAGTCAGCCTGCGGGGTCATTTTCACGTGTGCGCATTATTTAAGATTAGTCTGTCTTTTCTGGAGTAAGAAATCCAATTCGAGCGTTGCTAAGTTTACTTAGCTTGGGTTTACTTTAGAGCTCCTTAGATATGGCTTACTTACAACTATGATGCGTGGGAAGAAAAGAGATGCGTGCCGGAGGTCGAAGCCTTCTATCAATCGCATGCAGGTCTATCATCTTTAGGCAGTCGCATACTCGAGTGGATTGCCCTATGTATCAGACCTATAACCGAATTTCCCAACAGGAGCTCTTGGTATACTACTAGGGATTCAAAATAAACCATAACATAAGGAGAGGAGGTAGAGCAATAGCTTGGGTTGACCCTCTTAATGAAGATCGATCTGGCAGAGGAGAAGTAGATCCATTCAAAGCAAGGTGGAAAGTCTCAATTCAGTGCTGCGGTTGATAATAGTCAATGTCACTGGAGGGAAGCCGCTTGGAAGGTGGCTTCTGCTGTTGAAAGCCTATTCCAGTCCGTAGCCCTTTTGTTTACCTTACTCAAGATCCCTGAATCCGAATAGAATGAATAAGATATCCTTTCGTTTAAGAAGAACGAAAGAAGACGATTCCAATCTTATAGTCTAAGGGACATTTCTTATCGTGGAAGCAAATGGAAAAGCAAAAGCTGAAACAGCTAGATCAACTGCCGAATCAGTCGAACTCGAAGCCTTCGCTTTGCTCCTATGTCAATGGTTGGGATAGCTGGCTTACCATCATAGTTAGGACATTCCAAGCTTCCAGTCATTACATTAGACTGGACACGACCAACCCCGACTCTAGTTGCCCTCGTCTTTACAGGAATTGTCGCAGCTGAGCGTAGATGACTTCCCGCAGATTGGGCCACTTCTATTTATCAATAAATATCAATAGAAAGAAGATCCTACTTTCCCATCAATACTTATACCATAAAAGCGAAAAATAACCTCTCATCTTGGGATGATACCCTGGAAGCTTTGGCCCGGCATACTACTATCATATCAGGGGTGAAAGGTGATCATTTGTTGTTCTTAGCAGCTATGGCTATTCATTTGAGTATTCAGGTAATGAATACTCAATGAGCGAAGGGCGCAGTTTTACCACAGCTATGAGTTCAAGCGGCTACCCCATAGTAGCATAAGGGTCGACAGATCTACCCTTTCATCTTCTCCTTCGGACCCTCAAGTGCCTACGTGCACGAATACGTTCTTTGCATAAAGACTTTGTAAGCCTATTAGAATATAAAAATGCCCAAGCCAAATCCTCTTCCCTACGCCCGTCCCCATCCCCGGAGCCTATAAGAAGGTGACTCGCTAGCCTTTGTTAAAGAAGTTCTTCCTTCGAGGCTTCTTCCTTTGTCACAGAAAGCTCTCCTCTATTGACTGATACTGATTATCCCATTTCAACGTGAAAGTCTATGAAAGAGGAGCTATTCTTCTTCTATATAATATAAAGAATATTATATATTTATTCTTCAATTCCTACCTCGGGGAGGTCCCCTCTTCTTGTAAGCATGAAAGCAGGAGACTCTTTCTTATTCTTAGTGAAGCTTGCCCCTTAGGGATCATGCACGTGCTTTTTTGAATCAGAAAGAGCCATTTACCCTTGATCCGGGATCCACTACCTTAGCCTTAGAATATAGCGCAGTTGATTCAACAAGAGCAATCACCCTTTCTGAAAGACGACTTGGGAGCTGGTCTTTCTTCTTACCCTTTAGCTATTATATTCTTCCCGAAGATGGCACGTGGGAAGTCGTTCAAAATCTTAGTTAGTGGGATATTACTATTGCTTAGTACTATACTCAACTTAAGACCATATGGTCAGAGATCTTTTTATATCAACCAGTTCCTTCCTACATTTGTAATTCTTCCAACGCCCAAGGAAACCAGAGGTTATGCAAAAGTGCACTTCTCCTTTTTCACGTGGAGCAGGTTTTCCCTCAATGTAGAGGCCCTATGAGTTCCCTGGGTACTCCCTCGCGAGTACTGATAAATATTGGGTCTACCCATCGGCCTTCTCTAATAGGGCACTCAATCAATCTCCAATCGATCTATCAATTTCATTGACCCTGAATTATCCTTTCGGGTTCCTCTAACAGAGAGCCAATCGATCGCTCGCCAGTTGCGATCTGCTCTTTCTCTTCCTATCACTAGGTCGGTCCGTCGGATTCTAGTGCTCGACGATTCAATTAGTCTGGTACTTTTATCCTTCGGGAAGGAAAGGCATCAATCCAGACCGGCAGCACATCCACTTCGTGTTACCTCTTCCAGAGCCCTCCCTCAGTCAAGACTATGAGAAAAGGTCTCGCGAAGCCGGTCACCAGATGGTGTAAGTCCTTCTCTAACTTGAAGAGCAGAAAGCCAGACTGAACATAGTAGGGGAGAAATGATTCTTTCTTTTCCGTTATCCCTTTTAAGCTTTTAAGGAAGGGACTCTTGGTTCCGAGGAACGTAAGCTACTAAGGATGAACGCGCCCTTCCCGCTTTTCTTTCTTCTGTCAATCGAGGATAACTTCTTTCTCCGTTCACTAAACAAGGGCGGTCGTTCCACTCTTAAATAAGCACTACTGTTAGCGAAGCTAGCTTTAGGATAATGAGTCGATAGACTTGTTTAGTAATGGGATATAGTGTTCTGTCAATAAGCTAGTTTTCACAGCTTGGATTCCATCAATAGGAACTACAGGGCAAGGCATAGGTTCTTGCTTACCTGGATTGGCTGCTCTTCTTTCTTATCTTATTATTTATATTTCGACTCTACCTTTTATTGTATTGAGATTAAATCAATCAACGGCAACTCGACCAATTATGGATGCTCTAATTGGATAGGCTACTACTGTTTATGCAAAGGCCAATACGAGAACAGGTGCGTCTGGCCTCCCATCCACAGCAACTACAGTTGAAACTGGCTCGTAAGCACCTGGGACAGCTACTAAAATAAGAAGTACTACTGCAAAAACATATCCTACAGATAAGGGCTACTCGAGGACTTCCACCGGACCGGATCTCAAACTCCAGGGTCAGAGACTGCTACTCTTCCTGCCACACCAGGTGCGATTCAATTAGCCTCTCGCTTTTGCTCGAGCTCGAGTTGGGATATCTCTTTTGACTTAACTACTGAAAAGGGTGGTACTGCGACTGGCAGCATAATCCACCCTGATTGAATGGAAATACTCCCGCTTGCCCATTTGACTTCATGAAATAGACCTTTCCTTCTGGATTAGTCTATTGCACCTGGACCGACAGAGAGAGGAAGGAACTAACAATAGAAAAAATAAAAATAGCCTCTTTCTGTTTCTTAGAGGACAAAGGCGCCATGCTTTCTACGTTGAGCCCTTCCTTCCATATTGCCTGTGCTTCCATTAGTCAATTAGTAGAAAGTCTTTGGGTAGTAAAAGAAAGGGCTTAGGTAGCGCTGTCGTTGCCAAATCTTCCAAAACAAAAGGGCGGGCTTGTTGCTTCTATTTCGAGTTAGAAGAAGTCACGGGGGTAGCTAGACCAAGTCCATTACCAGATCGTCCAGCAGCAACCGGATCCACCAGCATCCGTAGCGGTGTATCTAGCACCAATACCCTATTATACTAAGCGGTTATATATATATGGATATATAGATAACGGTGCAGCATGAGTCAGAAGTAGGGCTCTAAGTAGCGCCTTTTCCACTTATGGACCAGTTTTTTACTAATGGAGGGAGGTCAAGATCTTTCAAGACTGATAACTAAGGTAACCTCTTCATTCGTTTCGCCCAATTTATTTACAGCCTATTGACTAACCAAGATTCTTGCTCACCTTTAATAATTCCATCCAATGACTTAGGAGAAAGATGCTCAGTAAGTCGATGAAGCATAGCTAACACCAATTTATTTCTGGTGTACACAGCCTGAATCTGTGCTAACTAGACGATTTACCGCTACCGGTATTACCCACCCTAATTCAATTGTTAGATAGTTAGGCCAACGTCTTTGGTTTGGCTATTCATCACTATGGCTGTGGGCTGAACTGGTGAGTTAGCTTGGCCTATAAATACACATCCATTTTCCCATTCCTCTCATCAGACTTTGAAACTATTCACTTACACGGACCCGTGAACGGAGTGAGTGCTGACTTCGGGAAGCTAAAGCAGATAGAAGAAGGCTTGGTTGGTCTTTGATAAGTTCTTTCCCTTCCGGAAAGGCACATCCATTGTCGGGAAAAGGCTTGGAGCTTAAGCAGGAAAGCAAAGCTAACCTAGCTAACTTTCTTCTCTGTTAAGCCATTTCTTATGCCTGCACGCATTACAAGTCAAGACCTTTACGCGGGGGCGTTTTAACCCTTCTTTCTATTATAGAATTCCCCAGGGACTGATTGAGAGCTGGTTCTTAAAGAAGGCATGTCCTAGGAAGGAGGTCAGGTCTAGCAGGCAGAAAGGCATTGAGAGCTCCCTCAGCAACTACTGGTTTAACACCAGACCGGTCCAATTTCCGTTGTTCCTAGAGTTTGGAACCCCAGGGGCAATGTGTGCTCCTTGTTTCCGCTGTTGTGTGGAAAAGATCGAAGAAGAGTTCCGGCCTTACCACCGGGGTATAATAATAATAAGCTGCTTGTGCTTTCTTTCAATGGCTTGTTGGGTTGGGGCAATGGATGAATGATGGGAGGGCGAAGCTCTTTGTTCCAGTTGTTCCTGACGAGTTCAGCTTTATGAGCTGTTAGCGTAGGAAGGGAGGAAGGAGAAGAGTTTTTGAATGAGCGGCCTTTCTTTCCATAACTGGATAATCCAAGTATCCGGCCCACGCCCTAGCACGCAAAGTAGAATCAATCTATCCTAGCACGCCCCTCAGTGTGTCCTTCTTTGCCGGCTTTAGCTGCTATCAATGAGACAATGCCCAATGGAGGGCTATGAAATGGGTGTAGCTCAATTATCTGCTATTCATCCTCTCCTACGGCCTTCGCATAGAAGTTCCAGAGGTGAATCTCGATTTGGCCATACGCCATACATGGATGAAGGAAGAAATGTTTTACACTTTCCAAAAGTACCAAAAAATACGGGGAAACCGTAACTTGTTGTTAATAAACTTGTTAGCAGCTAGAGAGGGCCTGTAGCCTTTACCTTTGAAACAAGTTCTTTCACCTGGACGAGGGTTTTAAACTAAACTATAGGCTATTCATACCCGGGATCACCCCATCGGTTGAAATAAAAGAAAGTAACTAGTCTACTTCGGCGAGAAAGAATAAGATCGATTGAAGAGCTTTCAAAGCCTAGAAGAGAATGAAGACGGCCTCGAATCGCTTGTTACAAAATAGGTTGCATCTAGTATACTAGCAATGGAAGTAGTGAATTTGATATTCAATGGCTGCCTTGTTCAAATAAGAGCTGCTTGGGCTTAACTTATTCCCTTTCTTCCTTATCTTTAGCTTGAGAGATGGGAATTGACATAGAAGGTGTGATGGGAACTTCTTTTGCTTGTTCACGACTCTTCTTCTAGAAAGATTACCACTAGGACTTTCTCAACCATAGATTAGAAGGAATTAGTGAAGAATAAAAAGAGGCTCTTGCGGCGGTGGTAAGGTCATGGCTTTTTAGTAGGGGAATGGCCCGGGAATTCAACTATTTCTACTTGATCAAAGGGATCTGTGTCATTGTGCTTACATGCATCCACCACCACTTCTTCTTCTTCTTTCAGAACCTCCTCAAGTGTCCCTACGCTAAACATTGATGCCCCATCGAATCTGTGCTCGTGGACTTGCCATTTTGGTTTAGTCTAGCCCTGATGGAGGAATGCAGTTAGGGCTTGTCCTCGTTCTAGTAGTGGTTAGTATGGGTAGTAGGATGAAAGCAACTGAAGGCATGAATAATGGCAAGTAGCCAGCAAGCAGGTATATATTAGAAGGCGAAACTCTTATTAACGAAAGAAGCAAGTCCAGCAATCGAAAAGAACTGCTTAGCAATCTCCTCTTCTCCTCGCTACTCTCTCGAAGTTCTTTACTTTGCTCGATGATGGACAGTCTTCTCAACATTGTAAAATGCCCCAAGCTGCTGAGCAGTGATCGAATTTGATACATCCCCCATTCTCCTAACTTAACTAATCACTGGATCAGACGAAAAAGGAGTATGCGGCCGTTAAGCTCTTGAATCTTTGAGCCGGAAGGTCTAATTGAATCGTGGAATCTTGACTAAACCCTTGTAAACTGCCCCGAGGTGGAATAGAATTTGATACTCAAAGCTGCGGGGAGAAGATGGACTCAGGGATGACGGAGAAAGAGAGGTGAAAAGAGCTCAATGCCGGAAGGGAAAAGCCAGTAGTCTTGATGTGGCCAATTCAAGTAGATTCTTTCGGTACCCCAGATGAAGATCGAATTCGAATTTCTCTTACATACGTAATGAATTTCAAGAAGCACAACTAAAGAAAGGCCCCAGTATCTGACTTATGCTCAAAAGAATCCTTTCTGCCCCTTGGCGGAATTTATGCGACGATGTCCTCTTAGCTAGACATGGGCAATCCGTGATCAAATGGCACCGGTGCCTTGGTTCCGCTCTTTCTTTGAATTTGACTGGTTAGAACGAGCTCCTTACGCATGCTAATTGACTTTCGCATTACGATGCACGCCCCGAGACTCGTAAATTGGCTACAACGATCATAAAGGGAAAGGGCCCGCGGCTGCAGAAAGGCGCCAAATAGCCCCCTTCTTCCATTCTGGGCCTAGAAGCTAGTAAGAAGCATATTGGATAGAAATCATTTCTAAAGACTCCTCAAGACCTGACCCCCTTTTCCGCGTTGGCTGCTCCCGCGCTTACTACTTGTTAAAAGAGAAAGCCTCCTTCGGACCCTTAGCAGCAGACAAAAACGCAACTGTAATGTTGCTATACCACCCGAAAGACCCTCACTACAAGATTCACTTTGACATCGCTCCTGCAACAGCAATTATGATAGGCATTTCACCACCTGAAGGAAAGCACGCAACAGGTTACTGAGACCTGAGCGAATCTCAGAAAAAAACAGATAGAACAATCCTGATCTATCAATAGGTCATGAGAAACCCCGACTATCCGATAGTACTATTTTAGCGGCCAAGGATACAGGAACTACGAACTTTTGATCTTCTCCTCGCTGGAAAAAAATAAGTTAACTGTCCAAAAGAGGCAGACATCTCTTCGACGTGGATATCTAAACAATCTTTATTGCCTTCTTCCCCCTGACTCAGACAAAATTGTAGTTAGTTCACTAAAGTTCGTCGCAGCCTTTCTAAGAGGTTTCGATGCATCCACGCTTGTTTGCTTATGTTGGCTAGAATAAGGATTGTCTTATTACGTATTCAATAAGAACGGCCTCCTTACCTTGAATTGACCGGGGAATGACGTACTGTGCTAAAGGAATGCTTTCTATCTTCCAAACGGGGTTTTCGACTTGCTGCAATTTTCCTTTCTTGCCTTTCTTCCGCTTCGCAAGGGGCGCGAACGAATAGACTGAAGTAGTCCTTTTGTAGCTAGGTTTTATCTGAGGAATTATTTTGATTTAGGAGCGAAAGATGACTCCGTTGATAAGAGCTCTCCAATAAGCTACATTACATCCCCAAAGCCCTTTCAACAAAGATAACCCGGTTCTATTCGTTTGCCAAGTCTCAAGTTAGAATGAAGTTTATTAACACAGGAATATATAACCCGGAAAGCAGACAACAGGTAAGGGGAAGACAAGAGATAGATGTCCGGAAAAGAAGTAGAAAGAGATAAGAACAAGAGACGCAAGGAAGGAAGGAGGTTTATCCCCTCTTGTAGCTAATGCGAGGTGTAAGTAGCTAATACGAGGTCAGATAATTACTAAACGAAGGACCAACGATGACGATGTGTGCACTAAAAGAGAAGGAGGAGTAGGAGCTAGCTTGAATTGAGAATCGAATGATTACGAGATAGACAATGAGAGAAAGGAGAGCACTTAGACAATTCACTTTGAGTACAGGGAAGTCTGCTGGTAGGAATTCTTCAGGACGTATTACTCTTTTTCACCGAGGGGGTGGATCGAAGCGATTGCAGCGAAGAATTGATCTGAAACGAAGCACTTCGTCTATGGGCATTGTAGAAAGGATAGAATATGACCCTAATCGTTCTTCTCGAATCGCTCCAGTACGATGGAAAAGGGGGGCCCACCAGAGAAAATGCAACACGATAGAAGAGTTCGCTCCGCCGAAAAAGAGACTCGAATCTACCACGACCACCATCCGCGGTCCATTTGCGTTCTCTTCCCTGCCCGGGAAGGTGGATCAAAGAAAGGAGAAGAAGCTATCGAACAGTCCTGGACTGATGGCGGTTTATGTAGTGGTCGGCCTTCCTACCAGAATGCCTTCTTGGTCGAAGAGCCACTTTACTAGTAAGGGCGCAGGAAGCAAAAAAACTTGCGCGAAGGACGTTTTCTTCTCTGCCTTCTCCTCTCCAAAGGCCAAGGGAGAGACTGCATCCCTTTCCTTCGGTAGCTCTTTTGGTTTCCCAAGGATAGCGGTAGCTGGGGCAAAGCCCGCTTTCTTCGTTTTTCGAATGAGAGAGAAAGTCAGAGGAAAAAACACGTTCTCTCTTTGCGAGATCCGAAAGTGGAGAACGCATAGCATTCTCTGGGCACATAGGATCAAACGTAAAGCAGCGCTCTCTTGGCAGAGTTTTAGGCGGCAAGAGATTTTAGGGCTTGTTGGAGCTTCTGAGCATAACGAATCGAAGCCGAAGACGGATCAAGGCTTTTATACCAAGGCGATAGACGAAGGATCGAAGAATGGAACGTGCAAAGTCGATCGTGCACCTGTCACTTATATAATAGCCAGTCATCAATTGGAAGCGGGCAAGATGGTGATGAATTAAACCTTCGACTAGCGACTTATTGCGACCTGCCCAGAATGCCAATACATACTAAAACAAACCTTGTTCACACAGCGAAAAAATGACCGAAATCCTCCAAGAAATCAAAACAAATGGCCTTTCGTCTCAATTTTATAACGAGACGAAGGTCTTTTTTAATGATTTAAAACGTAATAAAGTAACGGACAGTCTTTTGCGAAAAGAATGGTCCGGGAAGTAGTTGGAAGCCTTAGCCAATGCTTATTTTCCAAGGGAGGGGGAGGGGGAGAAAGAAAAAATGATAAGAATTGCTGTTTTAGCCGCCTAGAGTGCTGCTTAAGACCGTAACGTAAGTAACTCAGTGCTCCATACAGGGGAAATGAAAGCAGAATTAGTTCGGATCCTCCCACATGTTCAATCTTTTTTTAGCGGTTTCCCCAGAGATTTTTATCATTAATGCAACCTTCATTTTGCTCATTCATGGAGTTGTATTTAGTACCTCTAAGAAATATGATTATCCGCCGTTAGTCAGTAATGTGGGTTGGCTTGGATTACTTAGTGTTGCGCGCCTAGGAGGGCAGCGCGCTTTGGGATGCGGAGGAGCTATTATCGTCCAGCTCCCTAACCTAATGTGGCACCGGGTTTGGACCGCAGGGAACCATAGCATGGGGGGACGTCTAATCCTTTTGCCGCCGCAAGGCTGGCTAATCGTACGCAGCAGGCTCGAAGACCCCTGGTTCTGGAAGGCACATGAGTCCGAACGCTATGTTGAATGTGCGACTGACACTACGTAGGTACCTGTGCAGGTGAGGCGTCGGTCGGTCCTAGAAACGGCGGCAGCGGCGCGAGGAGTTAACGACCGGACGTGCTGCAACCTAGGGATCACCAGGCAGCTCTTTCGCTCTATAGGGATCGGGGGGGCATAGCACAATTCTTCTTGGAGGAGGGTTGTTTGCCCGGGTGACTGATCCTGCCATAATGTACTCCTACCTATACACCGGCAACCGAAGTCGAGCATACATACGACAATCTTCATGCGTGAATAGCCGGGAGGAAAGAAAGGGCGGTAGATGATAATGAGAAAAGGCACCGCGTCTGGACGGGCGGGCGGAATGGATGAGCGAAAGGTGTCATGCCATGTAGTGGGGAATATCCCGAGTCTCATGTAAGACAACTAAATAGACCTCGAGGTGCTGCCGAGGAACTGAGGGACCTTCTCGAGCACAGGATAGGTAATTGAAAGATAGAGCTAGCCTATTCGTTATGGGGAATCAATGCTCCGGACCGAATAGAGCTTACCTACGGCACCTGGCTTTCTCCGGTGCATATTAGCTTAGCTGCGCTTACGCGGCCGGTTTGGCTTCCTCTCTGGCGGCCTCCTTACCCCCGCTACACTCTCACTTCAAGCTACGCCTGCTGAGCAAGATGCATTACGATTTCCTCTTCTGTGGACGCACCGGAGTATGACCCGGGACGGGAAGATAAAAACTTTTTTCTCCGGCGAGCTTTCTCTCGTAAAGCCAAAGACGCCCCAAGACAAGGGTCCGAAGGAGAAGAGGACATGGTCAATAGAACCTGGCTGGATCCGGGCTGGGATAGTGGCGCCCATTCAACATCAGTTCCGAAAGGGTTCGCTCATGCTGGAGGGAGCATCCCCACTTAGTGATCGGTCCGCTAGTTCACGCAAATCCGAAGAAGTTATCACGGACGAGCCACATGCAGGGAAACTTGCACGTGTGGTTCTGGCCGGGCTTTCCTGAGGTATCTAATAACCTTGCTTCTGCTCGCCGATGGCGCACCTCTCCTAACTATTGCCTATTTATTTTGGAATAATCTTTTTAGGAGGGACAATTTTACATATTTCTGCCAAATCCTTCTATTATTAAGTACGGCTGGTACCATTTCGATGTGTTTCGATTCTTCCGAACAAGAGAGGTTTGATGCTTTTGAATTCATTGTATTAATTCCACTTCCTACTCGCAGTATGCTCTTTATGATCTCGGCTTATGATTCAATTGCCATGTATTTAGCTATTGAGCCTCAAAGTTTATGTTTTTATGTGATCGCAGCATCAAAAAGAAAGTCTGAATTTTCCACGGAAGCCGGCTCGAAATATTTGATCTTAGGTGCATTTTCCTCTGGAATATTATTGTTTGGGTACGACCGGACAACTACCGATATCTATTAAGATCTTTTCTTATATTATAATATTGTTGTTAAATATATATATATATCTATATCGTAAACTATCGGATCGGGTATTACTTAGATGTGAAACTTGCAGACCTTATTGGTTGTGATATTGATCTTACGGGGGGAACGAAAGAATATATAGACTTGTAGAGACCCTCTATGTAGTTGTCTATCTAGGGCGATCGATCTACATCTTTCCCCATAGCCCTGGGGCTGTGTCTCGATCTCCTATGTGCGAAATCTAAGAGACTCGTTCTTATGGAGATTCCCCTTGGTCTAATTCCACGCCTTATGACGAAAGTGGAGTCGGCGTGGCGTAAAGTGAAGATTGGGGGAGTAGATCAAATTCCCTTCTGGGGTATTCCGAAGGTGTAACCTAGGCAACGAAAAAGGGGCCCGATACTTCAACTAGAGGAGCGACCAGTTGGTTCACCAAACTCCGACCCAGCGTCACACGTTCTCCAGGTCCGAAGGGATCCAGTGCCCAACTACCGACTCCTCCCGGAATTGCGTTATCGGAGCCGAGCCAGGAATGGCCGTTAGTGGGCACCCACCACTTTTCACGGTTAGAGAGGCCCTCTTTAATACATTAAGAAAAGATGTTCACAGGGGCCAGAACGACTCGGTCATAGGAATTTAGACCACCTACGTGCTGGTAAACGAAAACCACCTCGACCGGATCAGAGTAAACAACAATGTCGAATCAGGCCGCCCCTTGCCTTGAAAGAATTCACACGCGGCCGCCAGCTTTCCAAAAATAAGGGAAGATCTGCTGCTTACTGCTCACGGAAAGACCCGACCTATACGTCGTTCGCGTATCTTTCTGATCTCCTTTCCTTCTATTCATCAGATTTTTTGCTTTGACGACCCATTCAAGGTGAAAAATGGGGTTGATGGTGGTTAGCTAAAAAGGGGGGAGAGAGGAGAGCCTTGGGTACGCTCACTTCTGCATTTTTGTTTAGGTTCTCGAGATTATCAATCGCTCTTTTTAGTGGGGAGGAATAGTACATTCATAAATGGCGGTTCTCAGACGAGGGAATCGTTCCTCTATAAAAAAAATAGGCTAGAAGGCTTCTATTGATAGAGCTTTCACGTCTGCGCATAGAATCGTTTTTTGCCCTTCCATTATGTTCTTACCATATCATGGGTAGTTGGGTCGGAATCCGTGTGATGGTTCGGGAGTAGTTTAAAATATTCTTCGCATCCCCAGAGAGATACATTGTTGCCATTGTGACTTGGTCGTCAAAAGGGGCACGAACAGCCTGAAAGTACTCTTCCATGTCCCAGAGGTCTTCGAGCCTTGGCATTTTGAATCCCGTTGAATGGCTGTGGTTCCGGGGCTCAAATGCGTCTGGAGTCGCCAGGTGAGACATTCGGTTCACGAACCGGAAACCTATCTCCACAGCAAGCTCCCCAATTTGACCCGGTCCGTCACGCTTTGGACATCGCCACCGGGATCGTTGAGGCCCCATGAAGATGGCTCTCCTTCACTGGGAAGACGCGGTACTCATTAGCGAGCGTCTGGTGACCAACGATTCCTGATTCTCCTGCCTTTCCGCCATAGTCTACACTTGTCCGTCCAAATGGTCGACCTTGCCATCAAGTTGGGTCACTCGATCCTTGAGTGTTTCCTTAACAACAGCCGCCGCAGACAGCACTCCACTGCTATCGTCAAGCTTGGACATGGTACAACAAGAAGAGAATTAGCAGAAAGAGAAAGGGAAACAAAACTCCGCTCTGATCTTCCTAAACTCTGACGCTAAAGCCCTTCTATAGGTTCTCCTCCAGAACTCGGAGGTTCTCAGGCCTCGGACGTACTTTCCATTGGAGAGTTAGCAAGTTAAAGAATGATAAATCCCCATCCCACTTTATAGTTTCGACTTTTTTCCATATCCATTCAGATTCGCCCCACGCTCAATGATGTGACCAAAAAAACTTGAAGGTCACTTGGGGAATGAGTACTTCTCCCTTTTAACATATAACAGGTTCTCTCGCAACTTCTCCATCACGGTGTTCTTTGTGTTCTTCCAAGGTGGAGCTGTAGTCATTAGTTTTTTAGTCACATGCGAAAGCTTGTAGTAATCTCGTCGTCTTTCCCAGCCGTGCCCCAATAAGCAGTTTCAGCAAAGCCAAAGCGGGTTCAAGCAGACGAAGAAAGCTCTGTAGATAGATCTTGTCTAAGGGAAGGATTCAATCGTCCAGTCCGTAATGAGAGATTCAGGTGGTTTGAGTATCTACATCTACGCCTGATGTGAACCCCAAGTATGAATAGGAATCCATCCGCTGCTTTAGGTATTAGTGTGCCCACACCCTCATAGGGGTAAGCCCCTTATCCTTATAGGCATAGACATCGAGAGGGGAGTAGTTCATCGGCATAGGCAGCATCCCTGTTTTCAAGGTTTAATATGCCTGTCCCCTTTCCCACTTCCGGGTAAACCTAAGGCTCTTCCCTATTTTATAAGAGGAAGAGCCGCTTTGAAGCTAATAAAAGCCTTTCTGGGGGGATACTTTCGAACGAAGAAAACACAATTTCAGACACGACAATGCCAATAGAAAGAGTGAGACATCTGGAGTTAGGCTAGGGAGTGAATTCAACACAAGTCTAGCAGTTTGAGCTTGTTGAAGCCTAGCAGCGCCGCTACTGTGCTCGTTTCCTTTCGGAATACTCAACGGCTTAGGGAATGCGCATGAGAGGGGTCAACAGAAGGGCTGCTGGGTTATGATGCTAGCTATATACTGTATAGCAAGACTTGCATTTAACCCCCTACGGGCTATTTGAATGTACTAGCTAGGTATTTGATTTGCTATCGGGAAAGATGCGACTTCCCATCCAGGTGAACTATAGAGTGGAGTAAGGAGTCAGAAAGCGATGTCTTAAGAAGCCTTCTGTCTAGCTCTGCACACCAGAAAGAGTCACGAACCTATAAAGCACGCACGGTCCGAGAAAGCTGTGAAAGCATTCCGCCGGGAAGTCGACCACGGAATGTGAGCCACATGATATGAATCCTCTTGTGTTGACCGGCTTAATCTTGGGGAAGGAAGAAGTGTCTACAAGAGATACCGGGTGATGTGATCTGGGAGCCCGCTATAATCTCTACTTCTCTTTTCACCTTGCTTAACCATGCTCACAGATAGAAACTTGATAGAAAGATAGTGCCATTTGATGGATAACTAGGAAAAAGGGAGAAGGAGGTCATAAAAAAGTAACGGCTGGCTGGTAGTAACGACTTGTCACGATCCAATTGTTTATTTAATATAGTTTTCATGTTCCAAATGTAATACATAAAAATCAATATCTTTTTGATTCCGATCGTCAATCCACTTTCCATAATAATAAGTAATTGGCTAACAATGAATTTTCGTTTTTCCCATATCCGCGAGTTCTTCTTTTTTTGTGAATTTAGGCAAATAAAACGAATTCCGTCTTACGTATATAATCCAATTAAAATATAAGAAAAAAATAGATGAATCTATAATATTCTCTTCATATATGTGTATATTAATTCCATAACAATATATGGAGTTGACATAACACCCAATTTGCGACATCTATTTGTTCTGATCAATCTGAAATAATTCTTATTTTAGGAATTCCAAATTTCTTTCCTTTCACTAATTTAAGTAAGGTTTCCTATTACTTATTTTTAACGCCCGAACCATGATATGAAATAAGTCGATAAAACATAAATCGCTTTTCTAAAATTAGAAACCAAACTGCCCAATATGTGACTCGTCCGAGTCAAGATCTTATTATTGCATAGTCGATCGTTAGACAACCACTATCTCTATATCATTTCTTCCTAGAATAGAAAGTGCGCATACACTTGACAAAACGCCTTTCTCTTTGAACAGAACAGCAAAGAAATAAAAAAAGGTCCGTCCGGTCTTCCTCAATATGCATCCTATAAAGATCGTAGGAGTCCATTTCCATTGATTGAAATAGAAGAAATTTCGGAAGAATTTTAGGTTGGAATCAATTTCCAATTACCCCGAATACCGTTCTTTTCGAAATATAAACACGGGAATCGCTGAAATATCTCTTTGATTGAAAGAGTATGATTCATATCATAGATTCCTCCAATGGAGTCCGGCGGGATTCTAAATTCATAGATTTTTAATTTAGAAATAGTTAAAAATGCGTTGCAGAACGAGCTATAAAACAATTGATAAGGTTTGATTCCTGACCAGTAGTACTGCTAGAGCCCACTTCTTTCCCACACTACGAGTGAAAGGGAAAATGTAAAGACTACCATTAAAGCAGCCCAAGCGAGACTTACTATATCCATGTGAATTATGTCCCCTATCTCTATAAATACGAAAGAATTATTCCTCACTAATAATAGTGGAATCAACGGTGCAGAGTAAAAAAGTAATTCTTTCTTTTGACTCCCTTTCTATATCTATCAAAGTCAATTATTCATCAAATACTGGTTGGATACCTGAATACCCAGAGATTCTCACGAGTCTGTTGTATATAAATAACTTCCGTCCCCTCCCAAAACTATTAATTGAATTTCCTCTCAGGAGCTACAATCTGATTCAAGATCTAGTCATTAGACACTCCCTTAAGAAGTGTTTTGCTAGCCCCCTACCAGTAGATTAAATGAATCCTAGATACGAACGAGGATTCACAATTTTTTCTTTTAGAAAACCTTGAGACTACATGCTTAGAATCAAACACTAATAAAGTATCAATGGTATGTTTCCTATGCTTCTACCGGGGAAGAATTCTGCGAGTTATATCAGCAGAACAGAAGATATTTCTAGTTTTTTGTTGATGTTGATCAGGCGACACCCGGATTTGAACTGGGGAAAAAGGATTTGCAGTCCCCCGCCTTACCACTCGGCCATGCCGCCAAACTGATACAAAAGAGATTCAAATTTTCCTGTTTTCCTAATTCCTAAAAGATTGTTTTGATTGGATTTGAGCCATCCCTTCGGTTCATTGAATAGTATCTGAAAATACACAATGCTAAAAACATTCTCTCGCTTTTGTTCAATTATAAATAAATAAGCACTTTGATGGAGATTTGTAGCATCATTCAAGTAAATACAGATTGAGATCGTAGAAACATGAGCTTGTGATATAGCTACACCTAATTCCAGACCGGTTAATGCAAGAACTATAAATAAAGGACCAGGATCCCCTATGAAATAGAAAAGATCATTCATACATAGCATAGTCCAAGCGGACCCACTTAAAATCTTTACTGAACTATGACCGGCCATCATATTAGCAAATAAACGTATTCCTAAGCTTAATGCGCGAAAACAATGAGGGATTAGCTCAAGGAGTACTAAAAAAGGTGCTAACGGCAGTGGGACTCCTGCGGGTAATGAGAAGCTTAAAAAATGAAGCCCATTTTTTTGAAATCCCACTATAGTAATGCCAATAAAAAGAGAAAATGAGAGACCCAAAGTAATGAGAAAATGACTTGTAACTGTGAAGCTATAAGGTATCATACCCTGAAGATTACAAAATAACAAAAAAGTAAAAGTAACCAAGATGCAAGGGAAAAACTTTTGTTTCACATTTCCGGAAAGACCACCTATTTGTTCGTTTACCAGGTTCAGCACGAAATCATAAAGAAGCTCTACCAAGGATTGCCAAGCATTTGGTACTAAGTTTCCTCCTCCCTTTTTAGTAACAAAATAAACAAAAAGTAGGACCAAACTGAGAGTGAGTAGCATAAACAAAGATGAATTTGTGAATGATAAATACAAATCTCCTATCTTCATAGGAATCAATGGGATTATGGAAAATTGATCAAGTGGGCTGAAGACCAACCGCGGTAGATCAACATCAACTGCGCTATGGAACAACTCCCCCAACTCGGGTGAACCGGGAATGTTAGAGACCACTTCCTGCAAGGAACTGTCCTGGTGCTGGTGCGCCGTTGTTTCAGGAAAGTTGTTAATATGCTGAGAAATGTTAAGATGCTCAATATGAAGATTACTAATATTTGTAGTAGTAATATCAAGATAACTTTCTGTTATATTAACTGCATCACTCACATCCTGCGCACTACCACAGCTGTTCTTACAAACATTTTTGATAAACTTAAAGGCCTTTTTTACCAAGGGAAAAATGGGAGAAGGATCTCCGTGAATCAAGAACATGATTTAGTTCATTCTTTGACTGCTCCGCTCCCCAAAAAAAAAGAGAGACTTAGAAAACTAAACGAAAGCTTTTCTTGGTTGCTGACCAAGGGAAAAAAGAAATGAGATTGTCTCATTCAGCACGGTGCTACACAAGCTTCGGAACGATACACTAAACACAAAAAAATATCAGAAAGGTACGGTAGAAGCAACAACATCATGACATAAGGTTCATAGAACTTATCTATGCAACTGGCATACCGTCGAATAGACTCTACTTTACGCTACCATCTTTCTTCTTTATTTACGCAAATCTCAGTTTCGATAGAATAAGAAGGGGGGACTCGGCAGAAGATCGGTCTGAAAAACGACTTCTTTATCCAGGGGTTCATTTGCTTAAGACGGCTGTGCAGGGCAATCGGATGCAGTAAGTATCGCCTCTGTGTGATTCATCCTAAGTAGCTATAGGATGAACCCTGGAAGACGGCCCTACCGGAGGAAGCGGGTAGGGTGAATCTCCGTAACGATTCTAACGACCTAGCTAACCGTTGATTCAATGTCCTCTTGATCGGCACCCCGGTTGGTAATCTCACTGTGTCGTAGGTGAAAAGAAGCGAAACTTCACTGCTGGTTTTGAACCCGTCGCCTTTGATGGACAAAAGGTAAGACTTTCCCCTTCCAGGGTGACCCCATTTCACGAGCCTTCACTGCATCCGCTTACTTAGTTGCTTAAGGGACAATTCCTGGCACTGCATCCAACCTTTCCGGCATGGAGCTATTTTACAGTTCTCTCTCTGTTAGCGCAAAGGGCGTAAAGTGATGTACCCTCCCCCTTATTTTAGGCACTGACCTATTTTGGCCTCGAGAAAGCCTGAAGTCTTTCCTGGCGAGGTGATGGCTCACCGTTTAACTAGCCGAGGTGAAACTTCCCGCTAGCCGAAAAAAGAGGACTGTGACGACGGCGTGTACAATGACGATCTTCTAGCCACGGCGCCCTGACTCGATTCCTGATGGCATAGTTGGTAGCCTTTTGTGGTACGAATATTATGTCATACTGTGAGAGCAGTATCGCTACTTTTGCGAGTCGGGCGTTCAGCTAGTGTCATTTTCCTTTGGCTTCTTCCCCTATAAAAGAGAGAGTAGAATGCCCTAAGGGAAAACGCGGGTTCAAGTCTCTAAAGTGCCATAGACTAGAAGTGTGGATAAGTCTTTTGCTTCCGATTTGCCTCGGCTCTTTTTTATTGATTGTCAAGTCAGAAAGGGAGTATGTTATGTCTCGTATATATAGAACAACTTTCTTATAATGGGACTGAAGTCGGCTCAGCCGCGACTGGCAGGGAAAGCCCTCTTGTATAATATATAGGAAGAAAAAGGACCTCCGCTCCCGGAACCACGTGAACTTTGCTTATCTTCCTTTCTCCTGACGAGACAAGAATCCTGCATTGAACATGGGTAGAGGGTGGTGGAACTCTCGCTCGAGAAGTAAGTAAGCTGGTCCTTATTTGGTCATAAGGATAATCGTTCTTCTTAGGTCAGGGGCGGCCGGACCGGGGGTTACCCGCGATTGGTAATGGCACAACCAGAAGAGGAGTAGGGGAGACAAGGTTACGCGCTGGGTAGGGCAGCGCATCTGTTTCGGGTACAGAGGCGACGAGGGGTGCTAACCCGGCCACCCAACCCAGCAGGTCAGGGGCGGGCCGGCCATAGGTTCGAATCCTGCCACCTTTCTTGTGGATCATCCTGTGGTTACCGGATGATGGGAATAACAAAGCAGAAATTTTGAAATGAGCACGAAATGTCAATATATGAATTGTTTCATTATTCGTTATTTCCGGGTCTTTTCGTTGCATTCACTTACAACAAGAAAGAACCACCAGTGTTTGGTGCAGCACCTGCATTTTGGTGTATTCTTCTTTCTTTCCTTGGTCTTTCGTTCCGTCATATTCCTAATAACTTATCCAATTACAACGTATTAACCGCTAATGCACCTTTCATTTATCAAATCTCAGGGACATGGTCTAATCATGAGGGTAGTATTTTATCATGGTGTCGGATCCTAAGTTTTTATGGATTCCTTCTTTGTTACCGGGGTCGACCCAAAAGCCATAATGTCTCAAAACGAGGAGGCCATAGAGAAACTATTTTTTATTCCTTTCTTTCGAACTTCGTGAAGAACTCCATTCTATCTCTCCCTCGTTACGAACAAAAAAGTGGGGCGCAGCCCCAGTTGTACACTCCCTTCGTTCTACGAACCCTTGTTGATTCTGAACTTCGTTCGCGAAGGAACCGGACTTTTGACGGACCAGCCCTTTTTTATGCGCCGCTTTACCCTGAAAGGAAAATGAGCTTTGCTCCTCTGGGCCCTAGGCGCTCCCGCGGTTCGCGAGAAGGAAAAAGGACTCATCCTTTGTTGCATCTGGCACGAGATGATAAAGAGAGAGCTTCGTTTATCGATGAACAGCGGATTGACGGAGCTCTTGGCATTGCTTTGTTTTTCTCTCCTTTCCTATCAGCGAGTTCCGACCCTTTTGTTCGAAATTTATTCCTTCGTACCGAACCGTTTGCCGAATCAAATCCTGTTCCACAAGATCCTATATCAGCTATACATCCTCCTTGCATTTATGCCGGAGACGTCGCCAGTGCTATGGGCTTTGGCTTATGTAAATCAAAAATGATGAATGGGATTGTGGCACTCCACTCGCCGCTAATGCGGAAGGATGCCGCTGAACAGAATGGAAGACTGTTTCGCTCTGTTGGATGCGTCGGATCCCGTATAACAAGCGAGCTCTTTACCCTAAAATTCAAAGATGTGGGCGCAAAATGCTATCCTGCTTTATTGTTACGTAGCAATAGAAGCCTGCTTATGCTGCTTCGGCGGCCCTTTTTCGCCTTCTCTTCGCTCTGGACACGAGCGCTAGTGGACACGGGGAGGGAGCAGGCGAAGCGTGTCGTTCGTAATGGAAAGAAAGATACCACTACTGCGCCTCTTTGTTGGACCGCCGGCGCGAACACAGTGGTCTCTGACCAGGACCAGGAACCAATTAGAATTTGGATCTTGACATGTCGGTGGTTTTTAACCGTAGGCATTTTGCCAGGAAGTTGGTGGGCTTATCATGAATTAGGTCGGGGTGGCTGGTGGTTTCGGGATCCCGTAGAAAATGCTTCTTTTATGCCTCGGGTATTAGCCACAGCTTGTATTCATTCAGTAATTCTACCCCTTCTTCATTCTTGTACCTCCTTTCTTAATATTGTGA
The DNA here is from genome assembly GCA_954870475.1 of Euphrasia confusa. Lineage (NCBI taxonomy): Eukaryota > Viridiplantae > Streptophyta > Magnoliopsida > Lamiales > Orobanchaceae > Euphrasia > Euphrasia confusa. The sequence continues at coordinate 193,852 of OX940971.1, forward strand.
CTTTTCCATGCTGTGTCTCAGGAACCTTTTCAATACGGTCCGGATTGCTAGCTCCCGTTCATAGTTTTGCTACAGATGATACACGAGGAATCTTTTTATGGCGGTTCTTCCTTCTAATGACCGGCATATCTATGATTCTTTTCTCCCAAATGAAGCAGCAGGCATCGGTCCGTAGAACCTATAAAAAGGAGATGGTTGTGGCGCGAAGTACTCTTGTGCACCTACGTCATTCGACTCGGGCGCAAGCCCGCCCCGTTATCTTATGGAAGAATTTAGCTTATTGCTGAGCTGGTTATTCAGAGCCAGCAATTGGCTGTCGGATTTCGTCCCGCAACTAGAAGAAGATGGCTTCGGGGGTCACTGTGGTGTGGCTGAATGTAGAGCAGTCCGCCCTTTTCACTACAGGGTTTATTTTTGGGGTCTTATCTTCGGACGTGCACTCTTCCCGATCAAGTGAGTCATGGATCGAAAGAGTTCTCGTCAGTGACACAGAGACTTCTTCGTACGACCCAAACTGTGGAGAACAAGAAGTCAGTTCGATTCCCGTGGCTGGGGAAGCCCAGACTACGGTCGTGGAGCAAGCGGGGCCGTCTGGAATAGCCTTTCCCGCTCCACCTACTGATGTAGTGAATCTCGATAATCTTCCTTACCAGTGGATTCGGGATCACGAAAAACAAATAGGTGATCTCATCCGCGAATTTCGCAAAGAAGAGGGGCTCAGGCGACCGGTGGAGGAGAAGGTAGAAAAGAGAAAGATTGAAAGGGCAAGATGATCAAACACTCCCGATAATTCTTCGGGATCTGCAACTCAATAAAAAAGCACTTTCTTACTTTCTTTCTCAAGTTCAAAGCGTAGCAGGTGTTGTTCTCGGAGATCTTGGATCTTGTGTCTTAAAGCGAAACATCTGTCAGTCGTATGACCTGGACTTCCAGTAATCTGGATCAAACTTTCTTTGTTCCTTTTTGGGAGGTGATGGATTAGGTCTCGTGCCTTCTCCTGTTGGTGCTTGTGGTTGAGGAATCTGAATCCCAGGTTGGTTAGTCTGCTGAACCTGTCCTGGTGATAATATAAGGGGCTGCTTTTGTGGATGGTCATTTCTAGACGGGGCGGAGGTGATGACCTGAACTTCTCCTCCTTTCGGCCCGGTTTCTGTTCTTTTGGTCTGTACCCTCCTCGGGATAGTGCTCGTTCCTGACTGTTCCAGCAGCGACTGCAGTGCCTGTATGTCAACCAGGCGCCCTGATTTGACTCCATCTTCCACTCGCTCACCTACTATGACCAGGTCTGCGAAACTTGACGTAGTGTGCCCGATAAGGTGGGAGTAGTATGGATCTTTCAATGTGTTGAGGAAAGCACCGACCATCTCTTTTTCAACCATCGGGGGTTTGACCTGTGCTGCGAGTTCCCTCCATCGTTGGGCGTATGCCCTGAATGACTCGCTACCCTTTTTCTGCATACGTTGGAGCTCGAATCGGTCCGGTGCCATTTCAGTGTTGAACTGATCTTGATGATGAGGCAGAAGCAGGGGTTCGATTTTGGGGGCAGAAGATGTTCAAAAGTTGCGGGCAGGCTGCAACTAATCATATGCTCATAATGGGACGCCCACCATACTTTAAAAGCCTCGCTTGAAGAAGGGTCCATTGGCGGGCGAACCATCTCAAAGCTTGCCAGTCTCTCTCAACACTAATGTAGTGGAATTGGCTTTGGTACTATCTTACCTATTCTAATGTTCTAACTCAGATCGAAGTCAAGCCTCTTGCATAAAGTCCAGTCTACCTTCTATGCTTGCTCGCGTTCACCTATAAGAGTTGGGACTTGATGAATGAAGGGATAAGCTTATGGTATAGGCAGAAGCTTAAGAGAATGTTAGAGGCGAGGTAAGAATGTTTGGACCACGTTTTTCTTGTTAGCGAACGTTTTCTTCTATTTCATTTCGGACTTAGGTGAGTGAGGAATACGTGGTTTATGGGGCCCTCTTCGATTAGTTGAAAAAGGCGCCGGCACCGTCCTACCCTGTTCGGGAAGACCTACTGCCCTAGACAACTTTTGAACGAAATGAAATCAATCAGATCCAATATCCACAGCTTGACGTCTGAGTCCATCAACCAAAGAAGAAGAAGCTTGATCGTTCTTGTCCCAGGGTTTCTGGAATCAATATAAATAATCTAAGAAGGGATCGTAGTTAAATTCAATTGAAAGAATCACGACGCGGGATCTTAGGCTGTTGAAGAAAAGCTTTTTGATTAGGTGAAGATTCTGGGATGGAGGAAAGAGTCTTAGCTTAAGAAGCTAGAAGAAGAGCTCGTGCAGGTTTCCTCTTTTGCTAATAAGATATGGGAGTTGGTCCAACCCAGGATACAATATTTTTTTAGCTAAAAGAATGAAGGAAAGTGCACTATTTCTATGGGATATAAGCCCCGTTATTTGATAAATTTTAAAAATAAAAATAACTCATTAGGTTCATGACCTGAAAAGATATGTTTCACCAGTCCTTTATTGCCTTAAAAACCTCCCCTCTTGACAATTTATGTCTAATTTGCCGGGTTCACTGAAATTGCACATCCTATTTGGCAAATTAAGTAGTAAAATCGCTTTGTGTTGAAAAATCGCGGGTTTCATTGAAAAGTCACACTCGAAAGCGGGCTTTGCGAAGAGAAATCATCAAATGGCCAAAAACGCGGGTTTGACTGATTTAGTGCGGTTTAAAAATCTATTTGTTTGTGAAAATGGCTTGACCACCAAAAATGGTGGGGTTGGCTAACCTTTATCATTTCATGTATTGACTTATATAAAGAAGAATTCCTTTCTCATGTATTGACTTGATTAATAACTCTGATTTATTGATTTGAAATAAAATCATCGATAGAAAGTTTCCGAAGGCCTCTAAGTTGTTGGGGTAGGCTCACGCCGCTCGGAGGTTCTTAGCTAGCGTATGTATTTTCTGGACAAAGGTGAATGAAGAGCGCAATTCAGCGAGGAAAGGGGGAAGAACGACTTCAACCATACCTTCGAATAAGTAAGCCAGACACACAGCGAGACATATAGGACATATAGAAATTTTTCAGTTAGTAGGGTGCGAGTGAAGAGCGAGCCAATTCTTCGAAAGAAATGCCGGGTCTAGGAATAGGAAAAGCGGATTCTCGGTTAGCTTTAGCACAGGAGGGTGATCGTAGATCAGGAAGCAAGTCTGACACTCATATTGGAAGGGACTGGCATCTTATCTTGATTACGATTATGCCCTTATTTGTTCAAAGTAAGCAAGTAGAAACTACCGCCCCGTGGGAAAGTGGCACCCATAAAAAAGATTGGCTTGGTTCTAAATGAAGACAGGGTGCAACCAACTGAAAGGAAAAGGTTGGAGACGGAGCATAGGACTTTGGCCAACTCTGATTAAGAAGTTGTCCCGAAAATAGGCCTTCTTCTACACTCATCACTTCTGGGCGGGGAATCAGAAAGGGCTTCTGTCTGCAAAGAAGAAAGAAAAAGAGCGAATCTAAGTAGCCGGCTGTGAAGGTGCAATTCTTCAATAGAAGATTTCCCAGTACGGTGTAGAGAAATCGTATCCATAGAGGGAGACCCTTCTGATCTTATTCTTTCTTTACTAGTCATAGTCGCACATCACATTCCGAAGAAGGCAGTTACTCCTGCTAGTTAAGAAATGCCAAACTCGCGACAGAGCTTATGCCTATTCCCAAGAAGTGAATGATGTTCCATAGGCCACAACTTCGATTTATTGATTCCTTCTCATGCCTGAGGTGTGTGTCGTAGTCTCTTCCAGATAAGATAGCTCTATGCGTGCAAGGGTGAGAAGGCTAGCCCTTGGCTTCCTCTTAAGAACTTCTTTGTCATCACCCAATTTGGGAATATCTTAGGACCGTGGGTCTTGGCTTGATCCAGATCTAGCTCTGCTTTAGACCGAGCATTCTCAATTGAGGCGCATTTCCCACAGATAGAAAGTCGGATATGTCCGGAACTCGACGAAATCAATCCACTTACTTAATTAGTCAAGTTGCTTCGAACCGCCTAGAATTTTCGACCAATAGGATCTAGCATAAATGGAAATAAGGGAAGACGCGGAAAGAGACGTCCTACTGCCGCGACTGGATTAGTTGATCTGACAGATCCACTAGGAAGCAGAATAAAGGAGAGCCGTTGATTGAAAGGATTGGATGAATTGGTAGAGAGAGGGAACTAAGGTCTTACAGAGCCTAGATAAGAAAGCGAAGATCTCTTGCATTGGAACCCGTATCTGGTATGGAAGATTTTCTTTTCCAAGTTCAACCCCAGAGTATATGAAAGAGTGAAAAAGTGCTTTCGTTGTTGTCGAATAAGAAGCCTTCGTATCTTAATGCACGTATTTCATTTATTCGAATCTATTTGAGCGGGATCCAGGAATATGAGTCGAAGCAATAAGAAGAATCTTTCTAGTGGAACCGCTTTGAGAGAGATTGTTCACTAATAGACCGGGTCATTTCGACCTGTTCACATCCAGATCATGAATCTTTGGAATCGCAAGGAGACATTGCTTTTGCTAATTCGAATTGAAGGGTGATATAAAATCGGCCTATTCTTTCAATTGTGCAATCAGTTCTTCCACTTGGCTCAATAGCCGGAGATGAAATAGCGAAGGTTACGTTCACATTTCTAAGCGCCCTCCATCAGATCTGGCATAATCAACAGGAGAGAGCCAAGCAAGGTTTACGAGAGCAGCGGATGATTTCACAGTTAGCAAATCTTTCTTCTGAACTCTCACAAAAGAGCTTACTCTCTTTCGAAAGACCGGATACGGTTAGATCTAATTCTAGCACAACCGATTCCTCTTCTGCCATTTCTTCCTTGCTGGGCTCCTGCTCTAAAATGAACTCAATCTTATATGTAGTATTCCCCTCGTTTCATGGTTTATATATCCTCCAAGAGCGCTTATTCTCCATCAATTGCGATAATGCCGCATCTAAGAGCCTATTCATGTGCAGCCTACTCGGATTAAGGAAAATCCGGTGCAGTGCTTGATAAACTTTCGATGCCCGCCTAATGTGCTTCTAGCTGGAAGCAGCCAATCCAATCCCATTAAAGGATATTTAACCCTTAGGGCGGATCCTCCTCTCTCTACTGGGATTGACTCGCTTAGAAGGAGTCCCATTCCTTTGGCAAAGGCCCTAACTACAGCTCTGAGTAACTCCTTGTCTCATTGATCCAAGTCATCAAGGAAAGACTGTGACGATCGGTACGAAAGGGAGGCATACTAGCAGGGGATGCGTTAAAGAGCCGTTATGTAGCATCTGAGAACAAGAAAGCAGACATGCACACGAAAAGACTTGCAAGAGTAAGGTAAGGCTTGACTTTACTAGTCCTCTCGCTACTACCCTTACTCTTATAACGGGTTACACATGCCACCCGCTTGCTTCGCTTCAAGTTTGAATGCCCAAGGTTTAGAATCCATGTACAGTCCCAGTCACGAAGAAGCAGTCCCGTCCTCTCTTAATGAGATATCAATATCTGTCTCGCCTGACGAATCCGGAGGAAAGGGAAGTTGTCTAAAGCAGCTCCTCCATTGCCGACCTACGACGCTTGAAAGAGACCCTTCTTCATGCAATCCGTAATCGGGTGCAATAAGTGTGCTGAAGTTCCGAACAAACCGCCTGAAAATGTAGCCAAGCCATGAAAACTGCGCACCTCATGAACATTAGTTGGTGTAGGACACGATACAATCGCATCAACCTTGCTTTGATCCAGTGACTCTCGTTTCCACGAGTAGGATGATCGAGGGGTTGTGCTGAGCTATTAAGTCACGGATATTACGTTCGAAATTGCGGTTGCCCGCGCCCCTACAATTCAATATCAGAGCTCGCATTGGAGGAATGTTGATTTGAGGTTCTTTCATCCTTCGTCCCGGAGACGAATCCAAGCCCGATCAAGTTGGTTACGAACGGTACGAACGAGTTGGAGAGCCTGTTGACGGTGACTTTGATTGCTATTCCCGCTCCAGTGGAGATTGCTTGCTTTCTCGATGGGAATTGGTAATCGCACATATGAGACTTCTTGCTTAACGTAAGGCTTGCTGCTACCTTCCCTAAGCCTTAAAAAACGGGGCTAAGGCTAACATGTAATATAGGCAAACCTACCTCTTTCTACGAGCGCTGGAACTTGAGTACCGAAACTGAATTACTGGTTTTTCTTCGAGTGCCGGCTCTCTTAGGTGACGCCTACCCGCTACCTGCAATATTATTGAATGCTCTCCTTCCTTGTCTCTTAGTTGAATATGGGGTCTTTAGCTTTCCCTTTCGTAGATTGTTAAGTCCAAAGGCAAGTAAAAGGCCCCGGTAAGACCGATCGGGCTTTCCTGCTTATCTGTTCATTTCTCTAGTCTCAGACCATTCTTATTCTTAAGGTAACAAATAGTGAATTCCACGTGCAAGAAGGTCTGCTCTCTCTGGCTAGAGGACAGAGCCCTAAGGAATGCCTTCTGAGTAGCTAGTCTGAGTCTCTGCTATGGCCCTATCATAGGCAGCAGAGGCTCCAGACGCTACTTGTATCATTTGCAGGGTCTTCTCCTCTAGGTAAGAAGCAGGCTTTCAAGTGCTAGCTCTCCCTTTACTCAAGAGTAAGGCTTTGCTCTATTTCCGTTATCTGCTATCTGCGATCAAGTCTACGAGCCTCTGCTCTATCAGCTTCCCCGGAATCCTCAAAAGCCCATCTAGGGTGATTTATCACAAGGGGTAAAAAAGAACGAGTTCTAGAGTTAGCAGCTCTCTTCGTTCCCTAGCGGGATATCTCCAATCGTATAGAAAGGCCTGTCCTTTCAGAAAGAGAAAGGGTGATTATAAGGTGTCTTCAAAAGAGGCAATTCCCTCTCAACTGAATGATTGAACCAGGACAAATCAAACAAGGCCATGGGTCAACCCCAGCTGGCTCTCTCTGAGCCTGCGGGTTACTCAATGGTTTAAGAATGACGGAAAGCACTTACTCTAAACCTTCCTTTGGTCTTAGGAGATGAATTAGCTCAGTAGCTTCCTTAAGCCATATCAAACCTACCAATAGCACAGATTGGAGTATTACCGGTCTAACCAATAGCACGGATTCAGCAAAGCATAGAAGTCCACACCCTCTCTTCTACTAGAATCCTACAGCTATGAAATGCAGGATTTAGCTGGTTTAACTGTTCGACAAGGATTTACCCATCTTAGCCCCGAAAAGGAAAGAGTCGAGCTGTCCGTGCGGGCCATTCATAGTTTCTCTACGGAAGGAAGAATCCCTCGCTCTTTCTAAGCGGTTTAACGAAGTCGTCATATGAATCTGATTCACTAAGCTTGGGCAGAAGAAATCCGGGATTTAGTGAACTAAGTAGGTTTCAATCCACTAGTCTAAGGACTTGCAATCCAGCATACAAGTTTCAAGCAAAAGCTGTTCGCTCGTAAGCAGTGGAATAATAATAGAACTGTAGAAAGGAATAACTCTCTCCCTCCAGGAACGATATAGTTTAACTAGTCCTGCTGCGGCTCATATGGATATGGAAGAGTGCAAAGGGTTCCAAACCTCGACTCGTACGTATGCATGTTGAAACAGTTGCTAATCTTTCACTTTTAATCGAAACTGAAGCTACGGTCGCTCTCCTTCTTTTCTTTTGCTGTGATTTTCTATTCCTTTTCCTGGTAAATAAGATAGGAATTGAGTTGAAGAATTCATCAAACTCGAGTTTGCACCTGCTTTCTTGAGTCTATTCACTTCTATTTCTTGAAGAATGGAAATCGAATCTCCTGTACATCACATGATTCCAAATAGCGTATATAAGGCGAATCGAGTTCTTCTTTTTCGGTAAAACAGAGTTCCCATTAATGAATCCTTAACTGCCTCTACAAATTAAGGAAGGCGCTCGGCTTGATCAGTACGAGGGGAATCAAGAAGACTGAGAAAGGGAAGTAGCATAAGCAGGAGATGATGGTATTAGCCCCAAAAGCTCTCCGTCGACATCAAAGCCGCTTTAAAAAGCTAGGACCGGCTCAGCTGCTCGTCTTCCATGGACTAATCCAACTCAAAAGGTTCATTCACTCAGTGATTTCTCGGCTCAGAGAAAGCCATATAATGGCATATGTTAAATCGAAGCGAAAGGGTGGCTCGAAGTATGTTGGCTAGGATGGAAGCCCTCTAGCTTCCCGATACTCTGCTAGGAAGTAGATTAGCTCACGAACAAGACCTCTAGGCTTTACTCTGGAGTAGAAATTCGCTTCAACCAACTCGTCTTCTGCAAACAACTCATACTTTCTATTCTGCTACCCGGAAGACGAAAGCAACTAATTCCTAATTCTTAGTAAAAGATAGATTGTCATTTTTTCTGTATAAAGAGAGTAGGAAAAGAAGGAATTGCACTCTCATTCCCTGAACTCTTTATTCGGTTTATCTTGACGGCGAAAAGAGTCTTTCTTGTCTAATCTTCTTAGCGGATAAGTGCAATTCGATCGGGCCCTACAGAGTAGAATATAGTAATCAATATAGGTACTCAGAGGATGGGACGATTGCATTCACTCAATCCAATGCAGATAGAGATAAGAAACTGGCTAACTCGAAGAAGAGCTCAAGGCTCAGTACTAATGGATTGTGTAGATCCTAGGGTTTCATACAATGAGTTAGTACAGGGAGAGATTGAATACGACGCCGATAGTGGTCGCCCTATCTATTAAGGCTGCTCTTCCTGCCCTGCTGTCTTGGAAAGTACCTGGCCGGTTAAAAGGGAGATTAGCAGGTTAGAGAAAGAAGTATTGAAGGAGCTCGACCTCGACTTGGAAGGTTAGGTCTAGCTCTGCTGCTCTTGCTTGCCCCGGGCCTGACAAGAGATAAATTAATTACGGCCCATCATGATGCAAGCTCCATAATATGAATCGGATATGACGGACCCAGAAGCGGAATTGATGAGGCGGTTGCCCCTACTATTTTTATTTGTGAGAGAACCATCCGATCCCAATTTCAACTATAGCCCTGGACTCTTCCCGGTCTGAGTGTTGGCGGCCTATCCACTTCGAAGGTTGGATCAACATCAGGATGAATGCCGAACAGCAAGGATTGGGTGGGAGCGCGAAGAGGTATCGGGAGTGGTTAATAGATCGGGATTCCCCACTATTATGAGAAAGGGTGGAAACAAGTGTTGACTCCACGCTCGACTTTATTTGTTTTTAATACATCGCCCGGGCATTGCTGCCTAGGCATAATACCTCTTCAAATACAGCCCTTTTCTGGGCCTCTCTAGAGCGTTCCCTTCATAATCTTCTAATTCATCCTTTTCCTAGGACTCGTCTCACTATGTAAGGACCTAGCCACATAGACAAAAATTTTCCTGCCCCCAGCTCATCTTTGTCCTGGTCATAAACCAATACCAAGTCTCCTTCAGAGAAAGTTCGAGGTATAAAAACCTTGTCATATCATATTGTGTCTTAACACGTTTCTTATGTGCCTCATTTATAGTAGCCGCATCTCTGCGGTGTTCATCCAGTTGTTTTAAATGAACGAGACGTTCCTCTTCAGGGGTGGTTTCAGGCAGGAGCTCTATTGCTAGTTTCAAGGAAGGTATTTCACATTCAATGGGTAAGATGGCCTCCACTCCGTGAACCAATTGGAAAGGAGTAAAGCCTGTAGCCGTTTTGACCAAGGTTCGATAGGCCCATAATGCCGGAAACAACATTAGATGCCAGTTGGTTTTCTTTTTGTTAACAGTCCTCTGTTTTGAGAACCTTGTTTACCGCTTCAACTTGCCCATTAGACTGAGGGTAGTATGGAGACGACTGCTCTTGTCGAAATCCAAGTTTGGCAGATAGTTTCTTCATCATGGTCTTTTCAAAATGAGAGCCATGATCCGTGACGATTTGTTTTGGCACTCCAAACCTAGCTATGACCTGATTGAATATGAACAACGCTGCTGTCTCGCCATCATTCTTGAACGTAGGCATGGCTTGCTTTTCCCCAGCGGTGTTGGTTCAAATCCAGCTCGTGACAAAGCGCATATAGATGCATGATATTTATATACATTGGTTCTTCCCCTTTTCTTTACTTCAATAGGCCTATCAAGCAATCTCGTTCAATCCATAAACAGGTCCCCCTACGAATATACAGTAGTAGTCTTCTACAGTACTTACTAATACACGTCTAAATCACTCTTTTACACTGGGCGAAGCATGATGAAAATAAGGAAGATATTTTATTTTAGCTGCTTGCCTCACTAACCCGCCCTATTTGAGTTTTAGTAAGGGGGGGAACCACAAGTAGCCAGGTCTTCTCAAAACCATAACTATCAAATTCTTCGTTATTCCGTGTTAGGCGAAGCATTAAGAGAAACCCGAAAGGAAGCTCAAAGTCCAATTTGAAAATATAGTAAGATTCATTTCCCTTCTTTTAAGCTAGCTTGCTTGGTTTGGTATTCGATTTTCGAATATAGTAACGCAACCTTATGTGCTATCTCGGATAGTTGGGGGCTGGTATCCACTTGGGGTCACATCATGCTTGCATGATTGGGTATTGCACTATGAGAGTATGCGGCAACAGAATATCCTTATTTGAATCTATAAATATCCTAATTTACATCTAGGAGGTCGATATTTGCTGTTAAAGCTAGTGGGAAAGATATACCTTGGTTTTATATAAGACATCACTATATGGCGATACCGATCAATAGAATATTTGCTAGACTAATAATGGAACATTTACTATAAGAGGATAATCGTTGGTGAGTAAAGAAAGCAAAACAATTTCCTTACCCTTTCTACTTTGGACGTGCCCGTGCCATTCTATATTTCATTACCGTTTTAATATCAAAATATAGATATCTTTCTTCTTAATTGTCCAATGAACACTAATATAATCACCGGCCCTGGTTAGGATGTCGAGATCGAGCCTTCTGCTGCATCCTTTTTTAATCCATCCCCCACTGTGAACTCCTGTCTGTCATTCATCCAGTTGTGACCGCTCTCGCCCCGTATCTCTCAACAAAGCCTCTCCCCGAGAGTGCCTTCGCTACCGCTCTTTGTACATCCGGTTAAGGTACTTCCCTGCGCACGGGAATTACGGAGAATCTTGGGACCCTTATTTAGCAAGGTGGAATGCTACTCCCCCACGACCACTCACTTTCCTAATTTACGACTGAAGTGATAGGTGAGTCTGAAGACCTTTGGTTTCTCTTTTCCATTCTCGAAGATCTTGTGACGAAAGGAATGGGAAGTGAGTGGTTCCATCAAGCTGTACAAACCTTGATTCAGTTGAGTGGGGGGTGATACCTACTTTCAATTAATTAAAAACGCGAGTAGCCGCCTTCTGTTTGGTCTTTAGTTCAGTTTGACTCTTTGACTCATAATACCGCTCCGTGGGGGGCTTCTATCTCTTTCAGAGCCTTGACTGAGTTGGGCACACGGGACTACTTTACACAGTTTTAGTGGCTAGGAAAAGGCCTTCAAGACGAAGGAAAACTCAATTAATAGAAATTCATAGCTATCTCCCGCGGACAAGGGATACTAGATCTCCTTCCTCTCACTAATGTTCGACCCTTCACTCTCCCTCTCACCTTTACTCAACAAAGAGGTTTGAGCGATAACGAGATGTTTGTCCATCTATTATCTATTTGTGCTCTTTGTCTCGCTTCAAGTATGTATCTTCTTCCCTAGCGCTACCGAAGAGACCGATTGCCTGAACTCTCTATATACCATGAAAGGTAGCACTAGCGAGTCAACTTAACGATTCTTTTGAGAGATAGCTGCATAAGTGTTCATATTCTCAGTCCTAATCTTAACGGAGCATGAACTACGTCCATCCTGTGTATGTAGCTTCCTTCGCTCTATTCTATTCTACTTTGTATACTCTAGTTATCCTTATTTGCTCCCCATTGTGGTGGAATTCAGCAACTCTTGAAGAAAGGAAGTATGAATACAATTCCATTCGTCCGTTTTAGGGTGGATGTAATTGAGGAGCGGGGAAAGGGACCATAGGTAGGTTCGATAGGACCTGGGTTGAGGTCTCTACTACAGCAAAGTCTGTCATGGTTGGAATCAAAGAATCTTTCTGCTTGCTGAGCTTCTTCATGACCGATCCCGTCATTTATTTAAAGCAGCCCCTTCTCCACCATAGAACATTTGCTTTCCATCGAAGTGGGCTAAGCTAAGATATATAAGATAGAAAGGGGTTTTCAATGCTGGATCATAGATCATACTATCTGAAGACTTTTATAGAACGAAAGTGGCGGATTCCTTCTCTCTTTCATTAGTCTTGGTCGGTCTACTTGATTCCACGACCGATCTAGGCCCAACTCAGGGCTATTTCCTCTACAATAATGACACATTAACGTCTATAACACTTGGCTGACCGCTTCAAAAAATGAGTAGCAAACTCAATACCATATTCACCTTATCTGGTAGCGTTCTAAACTCGAACTCCTCCTGCGTCAAGGCTTGTTTGTGAACGAAAGAGTATTCCCGACAAACGAACCTTTTCAGCTACCCTCGGAGATACTTTAGCCACATCTTAACCCATGGTTGAAGAATGAGGCGATCAAGAAAGTCCTCCCCCTAGTTAGTATAAGCAGAATTGGGCTTGACTCATTTTCCCTATATTATAGAATGAAACTTTGCGAAACGAAACAGCGTATCAGGGCGTAAAACCTTTGACCCGCTTTTGCACCTATGTTTGATAGACAGCTTCCAGTGCGAATCCATTCGTTTCTATTCCAGTAGAGAAGCTAACGGGGGCTATTCGTAAGTGCTAAAACCGACCCCCTACTAACGTGAAACCGACATTCCAGGTCCAGGACCCGTTCCCCCCGCCGTACTCGATTCTTGCTTTCCACTATTCCCAGCTCTGATTCACCTTCGGCTAAATCAAGTTGCTTTTCTGCTTCTCCCCTTCGTCTTTTGAACCAGAGTTCTTGACTCGTGCTGCTTAGCTGCCGGTGACCACTTCAAGGAGTGTACTTTCTAAGCTAAGTGTAAATGCCTATTAAACTATTGCAAAAAAGTTTCCTTAAGAAGTCCTGCATTCTATCTATAATACATTCAACCTAGTAGGAAGAACTTCTGATCCATTGGCTATCCTACGTGTAGGCACAGGTGTAAGAACCGCGGAAAGAGATTCACCTGCGAATTGACTCAACCACTATATTATAGATTGGGCGGATCTCCCCATTCAACCGATCTTCCTTTATATAATATAATAATAATAATCCAATAGTTCTATCTATCTTCTGATAATCCGATAAGACATTGTCTGCGGCATTCTCTCACCTGACCTATTCAACCAACCAGGCCTCTGTGCTCTCGCTAGCCCATCCCTTGAAGCATGTGTTATGGCACCGAGATGGACTAGACCCGCCTACCCCTATCCCAGTTCGTCAGCGGGGAATACGTTCAGTGATGAGTAGTAGTAAGTGAGGTGGCATGGACCTATATCCGATAGTGTAGTGGAAGACTATTAGAGAAGAAGCATACTCAAAAGAAGGCAAGGATGGGGCATTGAGATAGAAGAAAGTCCTAGTTGGTTAAGTGGCATGTTGCCTAAAGTAGATTCCCGAAGAAGGAAAGAGATTCATATGCCTCCTCGATACCAGACCGCATAGAGAAAGTCTACTTTGGACCCTCATATGAGCTCTTTATCTATAGAAAAAGATAATCAGCCAAGGAGGTGAGATCCTATGTTGGCGCTCCGAAGTGCTACTTAGTGGGTGTTCGCTTCGTATAGCTCGACCAAAGGGCGCGCTAGTAGTTTACCGATGAGCCGCTTTTCCCACCAGGGGAGATAAAAAGACTGGCCATGGGCCCTTACGAATGAAAATGGAGTTGCTAAGTTTGCCCGCTATATCCGACGCAAAAAGTTCCACCGAAAGAGGCTCCTCAGAAGGGAAATTGGATGGCTTAAAGGAGCTTTTAACCCACTCTTCTAATTCGGGTTATTTCCGATCGGATCTTGCCAGGGGTTGGTGCATTGATTCCGAGAATACGCTGTTTGAAAGGTAACTTGATCTATCAATAGAGGGAGACCGATCTGAGTCAGTTTATCCATTATTTTAGGAAATGTTCGGGATATTTAAAATCCCGGTCTTTTTGATATAAATTAGCGCTTTTGTGGAACAACTTCTGGCAGGTTTAAACCAATATCTTTCTATTTGCCTTTCCCGCAACTCGAGTCTTCATTCTTGTTTCGCTGTGAATGGTATAGCTCTTGTGGCTAGCTCTTGGTCCTTTAGTAAGGGAATGGGTTAAGGAAGAAGAAATGAAACCAATGAAGCCCTATCGATTAGTATTACACAGAAGAAATCAATTCTAGACACTAATACAATTAGATCCGCTCTTTTTCCTATGTGCAAATTCTCTTTAATAAACTCCTTAGATCTCTGGGTCAGGTCTTCAGGAGTGGAGAGAATTAGGCAAAAGCGAGAGAACTCGAAAGCCAAATCCTTTCAACTCCATGTGAGAAAGTGAGCAAGTTTCTTTTACCTTCCCCATGCTTATCTTCAAGAAGGAAGGAGTACCCTCAATGGGTCTATTTCCTACTACCTTGATCAGTGCTTTTGACTTATTAGGCGCCAGAAAGTCCTTTTCAACTGGTATCGCAAGCCCCGTTCTCCGCAGATTGGACTTATTTATCGTAGTACACGTTCAAGGTCTTATCCCCACTATTCACTAAGAAAGTAAGGGGCCTCAACTCTACGCACCACTCATTCCCGGCATCCAGATCCGCGGGCCTCACTATGCTCTCCCAAATGTAGACCTGTCCTCTTTCTTAGGCATTTTCTAACTGGAAAAGAATACTAGATCTAACTTGACTAAGGATTTGAATCTCTCATCACGCTTCGTTTTCGTTAATCAGAAGGAATGATTACAGGATAGCCAGGCTATGCAAGGGACACCATCACAGGTAGGAGCTCAGGTGGTCCCATAAGCCGTCTGAAAGCTAGATGAAAGCTGCTTTAGACAGAGTGTCAAATGGGGAAATCTTGATTTTCTATCCTTTTCAAAAAGATAGGCTCTGTAAGACCTTCCTTGTCCGACTTGTCCAGAACGCCGAGGGTCTTTGAGTCAACCCTTCAAGATCGTCGATTCGTCTAAAAGCCGATGCCAGCTAAGGGCGCGAGCCCTGAAAGACCTGTCAAGGAGACGTCAACTTGGTCATTGCAGACATGAATCTCTTTGATAGAAGAAAGACATCGCCTCTTCGACCACTCTCTTCACCATACCTGCAAGAGAAGTCTACTAAACGAGAACTCTTAAGCAGCCGTGCACTCAGCACCCACTCACATGATCCATCTCATTATGGTCGTCCGAAGTAAAGCACTTCTTGCGAAGAGGGTCTTCGTGACCAAATCCAGTATCAGCCAGAAAGATCAGCTGAATATGATGAGATATCAAACTTGCCTTCGACCGGATGAGCTTACATCGCAATGACTGGCGATCAGGTCCATGAGTGGTAGACGGCCCCTGGTATATCCAATTATCTACCCATTCTGTCTTTCCCATTTTCCTAAGACAGTTCCGTTCCATGGCGTGCAGAGGCGCCTATTCCTGTAGCTAAGTAGAGGAGATCCCTTACCGGGACTTTGGAAGGCAAGTGATCGCCCTTTCTCTTTAGCTAAGAATTGCATATGTAAGACTTTGGTCAATAGGACCAATTCTTTTCCTACGAGTACTTTACAATCACTTGCACCTGAGAACTGCAGAACTTTCATAAGGAATGTATAGAGAATGCCGTGTGTGTCCATGTATTGATCAACCCATCTAGCTACTAGTCTTCTAGCTCTCTTCTGTCTCTATTCCTTAGGTATTGGAACGATCTATACGAACCTAATGCGGTACGAACCTGCGTCCTTCTTGTACGATTCGCCTTCTTTCACGAAAAAGTCTTCGTTTTTCTCCTATGTGAGAAGGATTTGATTGACAAGAAATAGAAGGCTTCCTTTTGGCTCGCCTTACGTACAGGATCGTCTCAAATGGGACAGTCGCGTCTCACACGGTGTCAAATCGAATCAACCTCCTTCTGCCCGTAATGGCCGATATCGATGTCCGATAGACTATCTTCTCCAGAATCTTTGCTTTCACTTGCTTGTACCATCCATTCCAATTCCTAGTTTCCATCTTTTCATGCGCCTACTACCGCGGCAGAGCGACTTTCCCCCAGATAGAGATTGAGGATTAAAGCAAGCAGGCGCTCAAAAGAATTGCATTTAACCTGCCTTGACCCCTTCTTTCAGGTATAACCACTAGAGGGACTCTCGAGGAGGACCTTTTCTTAGTGAATCTTTAACTGGACCTTGTCTTTGGACTTGGTTTACTGGCGCAGAATCCAGAAGAAGAAATATGAGAAGAAGGGGGGGATTCTTCTGCTGTCACCTCTCCTTTCTTTTCTTTTCTTTTCTTAGCAGACACATCTTCTCTAACGAGATTTTCCCCCGGGCAACATATTGATGGTCCTCCCGCTTCCTTCTTCTTAAGCTCTTTCTCGTCTATTCAACCAATCCTCTATTACGGGTTCATCTTGACTCAATGTCAATTCTATCTTTATAGAAAAAAACCTTAGAATGAGAACATTTTTATGTGTGAGCAAACTCTATAGCTTCGTACTACCCCGCCACTCACTCAACCCAGACCGAACTCTCTCTTCTCCTCCATCCTTTCATCTCTAGTCCAACTTATGTCTTTTAGAGCTCCCGATGCAATAGTCATTCTTTCTTTTATTTATTTAGAATATTCTTTATAGAGCAATAAACTAAGATTTGACACTAGGCGACTTGATTTTCTACCAGTCTATGTGGGCAAACCTATATTTTGCCTATGGTGAAACTCTTAATTTGAGCTTGATCTCTTATGGAAATAGGAGGAAAGGCAAGAATTTCTATCTATTTTTTCAATCCAATCCATCTCATGATAGAATGTTGAAGGCCTAATTCCTTTAAGGAAAGTCGATCTCAACTTAATTCATCTCACATAGGGCCAAACCTGGCTTTATTTTCGATTTGTCAGGCAGTCTCGTGTAGATCAGAAGGGTGATAAAGGGAGGACAGCAAAAGAAGTTCTTACAAGCCGAAAGAATACCAGACGAGATAGAATTCGTCAAGGAGGGACCGCCGAGTCAGCAACTTCATATCCGAGGGGAGGAAGAATCTCAGAATAGATTGGATTAGAACATGTGCTTCTATGGAGAAAAACCTTTCTAGGCTCAGCTGAAAAAGCCTTCCTCTTTGTATAAATCATCTTTCCGTCGTCTGGTGTCGACATCGGCCCCCGGACCATTGCTAGTGTCAGTTTCTTCATAGAACACACGCCCCCCGTAAGTAAGCTCTTGGAGATGATCTTCCTGCACCTATCCAAGAGGCATTCAAAATCTCGTAAGTAATGTAATGAATGAGAGCTTAGACTTTTTTCTAGTCTCAAGGCCTGCCAATGCTTGTCCTGATCCTGAAGGACCAGTCAAAAATCTAATTGATTCGAGGGAAGGAGAATCCTTGCAGCTTTCGCGGAGCTATTTCACCCTCCTTTAACAAGAGCAGTTCACCTCACTCCCATGATCCATTCTTCTCTTTTTCCTTCGGTAGAACTGATCCTTTTCGCCTAGGCCCGAGCTTCTTTCCTAGACTCTTGGCGAGAAGACGAAATCTCCAGCTACCGATATTCAAGTTAACGGGACCGGGAGGCTTACTGCCAAAAAAGCCATAGTCTGCCCGTGCTATTTGCCAATATACATAAAAGAAGGAGAAAAAAGTCGAGGTCGGGAAAGTAAGCCCACGAGGAATGCTCTATTGAGCTAGCTGCTGGTCGTAACACTATCTCTGCGAGCTTCTCTCATTATATACGAATTAGTAGCGACTTGGGACTGGTTATTACGAAGAAGTTTCGAAAACGGGGTACGCTTTATCGAGCGGCTCATATCCGAAACATCATACCTAATCATTAGGGATCGAACTCGTCTTTTAGACTCATAGCAGCTTCATTAGTTCGTCCTATCTCTTGAGATATCCGTTAAGGTCTGTTTTTCGTTCCCGCTGTGCCCCTTGTTCTCTTTTTAATACACTTTGTGAAGAGAACGTGAAATACTCTTTGGTTGGTAAGTCCGCTTTCTTTATGCCGGACAGGCAGGTTGCTCATGCCTATTTCATTCACATTGGTCGTAGGCACCTCTGAAACTCCTTAGTAGGCACGGAAGACGAAAAGAATAGAAAGAGAATGACTTAGGAGAATCTTGAATCAAGGAATTGTTGTCAAAAAGCCGCGATGAAAAGAGCTCTTGAGAGTACATAATAGACTTTCTTTTACCCTGTCAAGAGATTGATCTAAGGTAAGGAGCCGCTTTCCCCTTCTTCTATGGAATCTACTCGTCTTATCCGACAAACTTATCTGCCTAGAAGACAAAAGAGGATAGAAAGAAGCTGAATCTGATCTTGTAAATAACAATGAATCATTGAGAAAGGTATCCGAAAATGAAGACAAAGAGGTCGCCCTTAATCAAGTCCTTTTTCCTAGAATGCA
This sequence comes from Euphrasia confusa, assembly GCA_954870475.1. NCBI lineage: Eukaryota > Viridiplantae > Streptophyta > Magnoliopsida > Lamiales > Orobanchaceae > Euphrasia > Euphrasia confusa. Next base: position 212,332 of record OX940971.1, read on the forward strand.
TTACTATATAGTAAATTAGAAAGAAAAAAGAGGCCTTGTTCGACATATGAAATGCAAAAATGCAGTTCCGACTGTCTTAAGTCAACTCAACTTGACATCTTCCCTTTAGTGAATCGGCTGTAAGGAGAAGAAAGAGCATATTGATCTGACTCAACTAACCAGGAAGAAGCTCTACCAGCACCAAGAAGGATGTTTAAGACAGATATTCCCTTTTCGACCCTTGATCCAGGCTATTGTGAATTAGACAAAGAACTGAAAATCGGATGGTCTTTAGATCTTCTTACGGATTCATGTCACCAGTAAAGAGCCGAATAGCCGGGTTAAATAGGTAACACAGAAATAAGGATTTATTCCTAAAGCTAGAATTGATAGATGAGCAGCTGGATCCCCTCCTTTCCCACCGACATAGTGGAAATAACCTAGTTTTCCAAACGATCAGTCACAAGCGCAGCAAGGGATTGGATCTTATGAACATCTCTGGGATGTCGGCAGACGCGAAATTCTACTTTCTTTGCCGAAACTAAGCCCCGGTTCGGACAAGCAGGTCCCGGGGGATGAAGACCATACCGAGAGACTTTTGAGAGAGGAGGCGATGGTTGGACAAAAACACAGTGTCACCGATCGAGGCATGAAAAGACTTTTACTTAGGCGACTAAGAAGCGGAAAGGCAAGGACGACTAGAAGACTGGAGCATTCGCGTAGAGCGGAGAGTTGCGTGGGAGCTCTAACTGTCTTCCTTGGTCCTAGTCGAAGTGAAGTTCAAGACTTCTATGATAGGCCTGACCCGTCCGAATTCGAAGCCTCATCAATAGGTCTCTATCGAGGTCGGATCTCATGGTAGGACGCACTTTTCTCTCATCTTTGGACCGCCGCATCTCTTACGATATTTCGGCGTGGAGTTCTACTATATACTATCGCCAAGCCCGGAAAGGAGGAAGCAAAGTCTATCAATCGAAACCAGCGCTCAAGGAAAAATAGGGCTAGGGAGGGATTCCCGGGGTGAAGAAGAAAGCCGAATAGCACAATGGATTCGGAAGGAAAAGGGCAGCTTCGTCGACTACCGATTGGTCAGAATCGAGTTCTACCTTATCCAGTTCTCAGCTTGTGCGAGCGGAAAGCGTAACTGACTTACTTAAAGATCGACTCCAGACGCAGATTCGGCCCAAGACGTAACCGGAGCTAGGGGGCCAGACCTTAGAAAGAGTCTTAGATCCTAAGGAACGAATGCGGGATTAAGATGCGAGAAGAGTGGACCGTGAAGTGGAACTGCACGAAAACTGATAAGAAGATCTATCTTCGTCAGCATATTATTGATTCTCAACCCTCTCACTTATTTCTTCCACTTTTCTTCTTTGATTTTCTTTAAAGCCTATTTGTCAAGGCTGGGTAAAGGAGAGAATTTCAGATAGCCGAAATGATGCATCGCTAGTTCGACTTCCTAGGCGTATCCGGAAATGCCATATTATTCTATTTCTCGATCTTTTGCTTCTTACTTTTCGTCTTCTTGGGCTCCAGCCTATTTACTTTGATTAGTTTGAGTAGGGTACTGCGGACAAGAAGGATCCTGAAATGCATAAGTAATGCCAAATGCACAGGACCAGGAGAGGGTTTTTAAAAGAGACATCTTCGAAATTCGTTTTCATAATTCTTTCCCTTTTCTTTTTATTTCCGGTGATTTCATATCTTGCGTCGATTAATAGAGGGAAATGGATAGAGGAATCTTTTCCCCTTCTCCATTAATAGTAGCCCGGTGGTCCCCTTCTAAGCCAAGTCACGGCTACGCCGAACGAAGAGCGCGGATGTGATATCGTTTCGGGGCGGTGGCTGGAAACTTTGTCATCGATCTAATATTCCGAACTGATAAGCTAAATGGGAGAGGCCGAAAAGAGAGTGCCTTCTTCTATCAATCAATGGGCACCTCCGGTTGATGGTCGACGTTCTTGACTAGGATTTCACCGCCTTGACTAATTCTCTAGAATAATAGAATGAGAACCAAGCCTCATGGCGGGGTTTTTCGACTAGCGATCAAGCTTACGTGATTGATCTTATTGTCGCGAGAATAGAGTCCTCCAGTTCTTTTGAAAATGCATTCCTATTCTATTGAATAGAAATCTCCTTTGGTACGGCAGGCTCGGTCTCTCTGGATTGCGTAGTCATTTCCCCCAGCTAGTTCTCTTTTGAACTCCTTTTGGGATAACCGGATGCCTCAAGATGAGTGGAATGCTTTTCCTTCATTTCTTACGATGATAGTAGGCTGAACCCGGGAGATGATTGAATTTGATCCGCCTAAATCCCATACTCCTAAGTCAACTCTACTCTAACTTAATAAAGAAATAGAAGAAGCGGGCGGGACTCAATCCCCCCAGAAGGGCCAAGCGCTTTAATCTTAAACCTCCGGTAGAGAAGGAAAGCAGCATTGTCCCAGCTCCTCTCTTATTATCTTCGTTTTTTCCTTGCGCCATCTTAATTGGGCCTTCCTCTCATCCGGATTTCGTTAGAGAGTTTCCGCCAATTGCGTGAAAGCGGGGTGACATTTCTCACCTCCTTAGACATGGGGATAGATGAGTAGGCCTCTCTGAGAGGAGTCATTTCGAGTCTCATTTCTTTCTTGCCCCTTAAGAAGGCGACTTAGGTAATAAATCGTTCCTTTTCTTCCTCATTCTTCTGTGCCAAGAATGATAGAATTGAATGAAGCTGATATGTAAAATTTCAAGGGCTCTCCAGGCATCAAAACTGGCCTGTTGGTCAGGTATTTCTGAATTTCATCGAACGCTTTCTAGTGCACTTCCTCCTACACGAACTCTTCTGAGTCCTTTCACAGCAGGGAGACAATGGTTGAAGTTTTCCTGCGAGATTTGAGATAAATCGTTTCCTGAGCGTGATGCTATTGGATCGGTGATCATAGGAAGCCGCTAGGCGGTTTAATCATGGAACGTCCTAAAAGCCTGGTAAAATGCTAACATTATTATTCTAAAAAGGTGCCCTAGAACATACATGTTTGAGTGAGAGGTCCCTTTCTTTCCTACTACTGAACCCGGAAATTGCTTAGATTGCTTTGCTTTACATTCCCTAAGTAACCAATCCCTGCCATTTCACACGGAAAATGGTATAGCCTTTGAAGTGTACGAACAATCAGCGTACGTAATCGAGTTTCATGCCTGAATGTCTTTTCTTTCTGCCCTGCAGCGCTGCGCTTTCATGCGTCTGATCGAGGCCTGAAAAGATGATCTCGTTAGAGTCTGGATCGAATAGACTCGACTTAATAGGAAATTTCACACTTAGTGTTTACGCTTAGGAGAACTATGAAAGCCAGAACTTCAGCTCGTATCCCACACCCGTACTGTACTCACTTAGACTTTAGCGGGTTAAGAAGTTTGTACTTAGTACTTGTGCTAAGGTTAGAACACTGCTTAGACAACGCTCACTCGGGTATTGCACCCGAGCTGCAAAGCAATTCTTAATGAGAGTTACATAAGTGATCCAAAATTCATAGATTTCAAACCTCTCTCTAGGAGGACCATTGCGCTTTCGTGAGTATTGGTCCTCTAGATGGCTTCTCTTCTATCCACAGGGGAGGGAAAAATCGTTCTGTGAGGCAGGCTTAGACAAAGAATTCTCGCCTTTCCTCCTTCTATCGATAGAGTGATTATCCCCCTTAAGGCCTTAACTTCACTTCACCTGGATTCTGGACTTCATGATCGCAGGAGCAGGACGGGTTGAAGGAAAGCAGTCGTCAAATCCATTTCCTAAGTGATGGTTGTATAAGCAAATCTAGGCCCTTTCTTTCTTCTGCTAGAATGGCCAGGAATAGATGGACGAATGGATGGGAAGGAGTAAGAAGAGCGCTATCGCTATGCGCGGGCCGGGGACCAAGCCTATCCCGCCCTAATAAGAGGAGTACCGAATAGCTTATCAATGATAAATTTCTGTGGGAAAGGATCTTATATAGATCAGGAGTGTGAAAGCTAGCTCTTGAAAGCAGTGCGAGTTAGGCCCGAATCCAATCCCTGAGATTGGAATGAGATATCGATAAATTCATTCAACTTAAAATCAATATTTTCTTTGTGTTAAGTACTGGTGGGCACATAGGGAAGTATGAAAGTATGGGTATCCCGCCCGTGTTAGCTCTTCTTCTTCTGCTAAGGGTCATCCGTAGCTTCTTTGCTTTGAGCGAATCCCCTTTTACGAATTATTTGGATTCAATACTCCCCGCTCTTTTGTCAACTGCAACTGGAAACTGGAAAATAGAACCTCTTCATGGCCTTATTTTAAGCCCTGAAGCCAGCTGTGCCATTTTATATTGGCATCGGATATTCCTCCTTGGATTTGTTTGAAATCGATGCATCTTTCTTTTGCTCTTTATAATGGGGGACTTTGACAGCCATTCTGTGTAACGGATTGGTCTGATGAATTGAGCGTTCAAGAGGCGCTCGATTTCTTCTTTCACCCTTCCTGTGATATCAGGAGACATCTGCCTGGGTGGTTGCTTGGTTGGTTTGTGCGGCACAGGAAAGAAGAAGGAAGAGCACAAGACATAGGCTTCACCACGTGAAGGAAATGCTTTAACCAACGATAGGCCATAAGGAAGAGGATCGGAGGAAGGCAGCAAGGTTTAGCGAAGCCATCAACCTTCGCGATTTAGGTTAGCGCTTCATTTCTCACTCTATCCGACCCCCACCGGCTTCAAAACTAGCTATTCTGCTGACGATTTTATTATATATCACCCCGAATGGAGTACTCAAGTTGAACCGGGCGGAAATATCCTTTTACAGGGTCTGTTCGAGAACTTCACTCTAGGGTGATTCCAACCTCGAACATCGGTTTTCTAGCTGCCCAATCTGGCTAGGCCAGCTACTCTCTACCCGCGTTGGTCCATTGATCCCGAGCTTACGCCCCGCCTATCCGCTAAGGCCCACCTAAGATCTCTTTATCTGAGGCCCCTCACCTTCCCGTATCTAAATCTTTATCATGGTCTTATTCATACTACCTAGGGGATAAGATAGTGTTCCAGAATAGCTTTTTGCCTACTTGCTTGGTTACAGTGTTTACCCGAAAAGATACATTACATTTCAGGAATCCCCCTAGTTAGTTACCAGGGACCCGCCACGTACACGTATACTTTACGTACACAAGTGGTCGAGCGAGAATAGACGATGCAGGTCATTAAGTGGGACTTTTCTTTAAGGCATTCCTTTCCCGTCCTGAGCAAGCCTCTTTTCATTCTAGCGGTCAGTCTGTAAGTGAAACTCAAGTCCATCCGATCAGCCAGTTGCAGAAGAAGCTAAGCTTAAAGCCAGTAAGCCCTCCAGCCGACACACTTCTACGAATTCTTATTATTTGAATATCCTTTTTCTGGTGAAATGGAACCCGCCTATCTAGTCTTGAGAGCAGGCCTCAGCACGAGCGCTGAAGCAATACGCCTTCTGGTCGATTCCTTCGTTCCTCTAACTCATTAAATAAATAGTTAGGATTCTCTTTCGGGTTTACCGGGGTCGTCTTTCGGCGAAGTCACAGTAGGCAAAGCCGAGATAGATCCTCCCCCTACAAGGCGGATTACCGACACTTTCTTACTACCCGCCCTTAGAAAATAAAGAAGATCATAGGCAACTATAGCGGGAGACTGAACTCCTCTCTTACTTAGCCGTTGCTTTCTCGACCGTAGGTATGATGTACTAGGTACCTATTGACGAGACCACCTCACCTCTCCGTTGATCCCCTTTTTCTCCATATCCACATAACCCCTATGTCTTGCTAAGGTGATGGGAATACCCAGGACTTTGAGAACGGCATTAGAACTCTCTTAGCTTCAAGCGTCTGGTCGTTCCTTCGATGAGGCGTTGGCTGGGCCGGCATTCAATACTTGAGATCGGTAGCTAATACCAAGGGCAAGGTATAAAGCCTTTAGGAGATTCTACCCACATCTTACTTTAGAGTTCGCTCTTACTGCTCAAAGAAAGGGGAGAGTCTTAGCTTTGGCTTGAACCGCCCTTTCGAGGACGATTGGTTACATTGACGGAATCAACCCGCTAACGGAATCCTCTGGCCCACAGTTCCTGGGTTACCTAACCTCCACTTACTCCTACCCCAACCATGCTTGCTGGGAACGGCTCCCTTTAGGGCAACTATCGACTAGGTCTGGCGTTCTGGAGATGGAAAATGCAGGGAATAATACCTACGTTTACCCGCCTGTGAACAGGAGTTGGCGCACCCGCTTCCGCCTAAGCGAGATCCTTCTCTTTCTACATCTCTCGCACACCACCGCATGGCTTTCTTCACTTGCTTGCAAAGAGGTTTCCCCCGGGGGGATATTCCCGATGGGGGGACATAATATGAATAGACTTGCTTTATCAGCGCCTCATGATGACCTCGACACCCTTAAGGCGTAGTGGGTTAGTGAGCAATCAAAGAAGAATGTGTGGGTAGCCCTACCCGCCCAGTCATAGAATACCACATAGAAAGCTCCAGCCTGAGTGCGCAGAAAGGAATGAATTTATTGCCACTACTCTGCTAGCTCAGCACATCCTATACAGTAACCCTCTCCGTGGGAATAGTATTTCACAACCAGCCTTGATTGACCCGCCTTACTGATATGTTATGACTTGTTACCTCGGTTACGCAGCCGCTTATGCGGAGTTAACCTTTTTGTGTCACCACGACCGGGCACACCCAGAGGATCCTATCAATTCGAAGTCCCCCTCTCAGCGAACATCCAAAAGAAAGGAGGACGAGAGCTTTCTATTAGCATGTGTAATAGCTGTTACCTATAAGTAAGTAGAACCCACCCGGGATAGAAGTTGCAAGTGAGATCAATAGATAGATAGGTCAGGAAAAGGGCCAGAAATATGAGTCGAATCTAGTTAGAATTCTCTTTCTTATCAACTTGTTCTAAGTTATTTATTATTCTAGGCAATATTTCTTCCATGCAGTAGGCGGGGCTCCGGCTGCATCCTCTACTCAGCCGGGAGAGGCATGTTCCTCTTATCAAGAACAAAAAAAACGGGGACGAAGAGAATCGTCTCAAAAAGAGAGGGGAAAGGTCCATACTTAGTCAGCGATTGTAGGTTCAGAAGGGTCATTAGCTCGTGGGCTAGGCCAGCTACGCTTAAGCAAGATCTCTTAGCTTAGGTAGTTTGGTCGAACGAGTTCGTTCCAGCTATCCCCTCCAGCTCGTAATGAAATAGGCTCATACGACGCCTAGTTTCAGTGAAACTATAAAGGTAGGATCAAAGAGGCAAGCATCTCTCGTAATACTAAAGAAGTGTTCCGAGTTCGTGGGTTTCATGAATTGAGATCCACAAAGGTCTTACAGGTAAGCCAAAGAATAAAATAGGACGCTAATGAAGGGTCCGAACGAAGGAGGTAGTCTTTCTCGCGAATGTTTGTACGTTTCAGGTCGTAAATGTGCGTTCTTCCTAGAGGCGATTGGCCATATAAGAGTTTTCCCTAACATTAGTATACACACATGCGCATGTATTCTATAACAACGATATATGAATATTTAGCTAGCGAGCGAGCCAAAAGTCATGCGGGAGGGATAAGATCACCGGGGAAGCTCCAGCCAGTCAGCTGGAAGAAGAATTTCATCCTGCGCGGATGATCGGACTAGTCCAACTAAGAGGACAGCTAGTATCGAATCGATCATGGCAGACTACCTGCATACCGATCCCAT
>OX940971.1:225000-265000 GCA_954870475.1 Euphrasia confusa
CATAACTCTTCCTTCAGGGTGACCTGATCAGGACCAAGGTTAGATAAAAACCTGCGATCGAATCCAAAAGGTTAATAGAATTACCTAGACAACGATTCAAAAGAGTCGCTTACTTACGTATTGGAACTTCCTTCTCCTATGCTATTAGTTGGAGAAGAATCCGTTTCGTATAGTTCAGACATTCGGGTATTACCTCGGCTTTACCTTTACCCGGGATCTATGGAAAAGCTGCTTTCCCTAGGAAAAGGGTTTCGATCGAAGTCAATTACATTGAGCCTGTTCCGAAGTCAGTTTAGGATTCGGTTTCCTATCCGGTTGGTGTTCCGACATCCCGAATCGAGGTGGCTCTAAACTCAGTCCTAAAGCAGCTGCCCCCGTATAGGAATTCAAAGATTGGAACTCTTTCGAAGGCAGCAAAGCGGCACGCAGCAGCTTCGTCTCGACCAGTCAACTGCCATGGGAGAAATCGTTCTATCTATTAGTTAGGCATTCGATTACGGACACTTTTAGTAAGGCGGAAAAAAAAAAGTACTACACTAGGTAGGCAGTTCCCACAGTAGCTTTAAGTTCCGGAGATAGAATCGAATTGATATCTGCAAGTCGTAGAGTAGTCTAGTAGCTGACAGTGCCTGTAGTAGTTGCTTATTTTCCGTGAAGGAAGTTTGGTGCTTTCTTTTCTCATTCCGTTCCTCCGTCTTGTTTTTGTTCTTTGAGCCGTCTCTAGCAGGTAGGAAGGAAGAGAGTCAAGGGCAGCTCTTACCCTGCCAAGCCAATCTAGATGTCTTACGCATAACACAAGCTAAGCCGCTTCCAGTGAAAGCAGTAGTGAGGTAGCTCAATAAACCTAGCAAACACCGGCTAGATAAGTAGGGCAGGCTGCTAACTCAGGGGATTCTTTGTCGATAGAAGGCATTCGCGAAAGTTGCTGATGAAGAGAAGCTTTACTAAAAGAGGGCTTCTCATTATGTGGATACAAAGGCTTCAAGTGGTGCGGTTCCCACAGGAATTGCAAACACCTGAAGAGAGCTGGTCCAACCTCAGTTCCCAGAAAGAAGAAAGTACAGACTGCCACTAATTCAATGAGCATAGGAGGTTCTATACCACGTGGAAGGGAATGGCAAGAGGCGACTCATTGCAATTTGCAACTTCGTTCTCCAGGGCCATATGCGCGCTATTCATGATTGGTTGATGCTGTGTCTTGGTCGAATCCCAATGGATGGAACCTTTGACCAGACTCGACCTCTCGATAGGTTAAAGGGTAGCATGAATTGTTATTCCTTTGATCTGTCTGCAGCCACTGATAGGTGGCCTGTAGTGCTTATGGCGGAGGTATATGTGGCTCTGTTTGGGAAGAAGCTTGCAAAGTCTTTCACCGTTCCCTTCACATGTGTGGATTATGAGGTCTCTAAGGCCAGTAAGAAGCCGTTGAAGTTAGTTTATGGTGTTGGACAGCCTATGGGTTATCTGTCCTCTTGGCCAGGTTTCGCGCTTTCGCATCATACTATAGTGTGGTACTGCGCGCACCTAGTGTATTCGCACAGATATTTTAATCGTTATGCGATCCTCGGTGACGACCTCGTCATCACTGATGATCGTGTAGCTGCAATGTATGAGAAGGTTATTCGTACTCTCTATTTTAGGAGGGGTCTCCCGTGTGACCGAGGTCACAAAGGCAAAGGACTCAAACCTCTTTTTCCACAACAGGAGCTGTATCAGATACTGAGTAAGTTATAGCAGTCTCTGTTTCATGAAGTGTCAGCGCGAACTCTTGTTCATCCTCTGACTCAGCAAGGGAACGGAAAGCAATTCAATGGCAACTTGAAGCAGAATGTCCGTATTTATGCCTGCACTCAGCAGTTACTCGACGATTGAGGAGCTTCCCAGGGCTATCCCAACTAACTAATGGATCCTGACCCGAGCCATCAAGTAGAAGCTAACCTCCATCCATTTATCCTGATCCCTCTTATCCCAGTGAGCTAACAGCAACCAATGAACCTCCAGACTCGAGCTCATCAGCAACATCTTCATTTCCGGCATTCGAAAGGGAAGGGGGTGACCCAATAGCATCTATAGCTGCATCAGAACCGAGCTCTTCCAGCTTTTTAGTGGGATCCAATGCTTCAAAGCAATCTCACTCCTCTATTCATTCAGCAGGGATAGGGGAATCAAATTCCTATATTTCCGCTCCCGGTTCTAAATTATCTAATGGCGCTGCCCAGTTACCTCTTAAACTCACGCCCAGCCTCTGCGCTCGCACCCGCAACCGCGCTCGTTCCATGATGCCAACTTCCGGATGTTCGAGAAGGTAACAAGAAATCAAGAACTCGAGGTTTGGTTTCCTCGCTTACCTAAAGCAGGAAAAGGATGCAATGATGAATAGATCCTTTCAAAGTCAACTCGAGAGGACAGGCTCCTTTATCCCTCCCTCCTTATTATTATGGGAAAGCAAGTAAGAACAAGAAAATAGAAAGCTAATCCTATAAAAGAATAACCACTCAGAAGCCTTATACGAGATCTACGACCAACCTCAGCTCTTAGCTCTTCTAGCTCTTGAAGTCAAGTCGAAGTGATCCCTATGGGGCTTAAGATCGAGGATACGTCAACTCCCATTAGAGCCATTTATGTTATGCCTAGTTGTTGTTCCCCTTAAAAGCCATCTCTATCAATCTACGCTCATTTCCTACTAGTTTTGTCTGAAAGCGGAAGCCGAAGGCGAAGGCCCTGAAAGAGTAGGAGTGACGAAAGAGAAAGAGAGGTTACAGGCGAATAAAGGAGCGTTATTGTTGAATAGTTTGGCGCCAGAGGACCATCGATCATAGCATAGAGCATAGGCCTGTAGGGCGAAGCAAGATTGGCTGCTAGAGGAATGCTTTGCAAACAAAAGATAGGAAAGCCGCTAGAAAGGCTAACAGTAACGAGCTCCACTTTGGAATAGGCTTTGGGACAACAATATACAAAGAAAGACAGAATCGACCCCGGACAGTAGCAGGCGAATTCTATTACGTTGTTGACTGATCCAGCTGAACTCATATGTAGTGTGGGAGAACGAATGTACTGCGAACCAAGGTCCCGAACTAGTATTGAGTCCCATGACATGCTTTGGCCTTTCCGCTCTGGTCATAGATTTGACCACTTACAATGGCAAGGAAGACTCCGACTTGCAGGTAAATCTTCTAAGCCAGCTTCATCATTCCATTTGAAGACCACCTTTCCGTTGATAGCAGCTTCCGACAACAAGCTTTTACTATGGTCCTTCCTTTCGGCGTGTGGATCAATACCTAAAGAAAGTAATATGACTATTGCTAAACCAACCCGGGACCGAACCAGATCAGACGCATGAGATCGGCCGCCCGACCCAGCAATATCGCGTGAGTGAAGAAGGGCGGGATGAAGAAAGATTCGGAAGGAAGCAGAGGAAGAGGAAGGAGCAGGAGCGGTTCCAGGCCCAGTTGTAGATCGTTCGGTTCCACAACCTACAATATGAGATGCTACAGACCCGAGACCGGGCCATGAGACCCTACGAGTACCCTCTCAGACCAGCCCCTACCTATAGTTGTTGAACCCATCGAACCCCCTACCACTAGTGGTATTATAACTCCCTGCTATGGGATAAATCCACTCCTATGGTTGGACGGAGACATGGCAACGGTAGTTGTTGGACCACCAGCCTCTTTTTTTACCACATATGTCCCTAAGCTTTTAGAATCTAAGGCCAGGCTCCCTCCGGTAGTCGATAAGCCCCTCTTGTTTAGGTTGTTCCTATTACTTCGGTATGTCCTACCACAGCAGGGGGCACCGTCTGCAGAATCAACAGAATCGATTGAACCCAACTGACTCAACATCTGCTGGGTCTACTAGTTCCGGACCTGGAGCTGCTCGTGCTAGAGATATTCTGACCGTGTTGCGAGCTGCAGAGCCTAATTCTGTTCAGATTCGGAGTTTAGTGATCGGAGCGGGATGAGAAAGAAGGCAATTCGGTTCCACAGCAGTGGATTCGGTTGATTAAACTGTTGGTTCTAAAGTGGATTCTGCTAATGAAGCAGAAGTGGGCCACCATTTCACCGGCACAACCTACCTATGCACCAGCACCACAAATGGAAAAGCCTGTAGTAGATCCAGCATTAGCAGCAGCACCAGCGGAGATACCAATAGCAAAGGCGGAGTCGGTAGCTAGAGAGGTAGGTCAGGCAATTCCATTTTAGAATTCTTACAGGGGAAGCCCCATAGAAGCCTAGATAGCACCTGTAGAGGCATAGGCCGTTGATCACCCATCATCAGAAGCGGGGTAAGCTAGGTCGGTAAGTAGCATCTGGGCACCGGTTGAAGAGTAAGAGTCTCTAGATCCAGAAGACCGCAGTTTCATCACAAATGGAAGCGGAGGCAGTTGAAGATCCAATTGCAGATCCTGTTGTTGAGGTAGAACCAGCTCCACCGATAGCATATCCTGTTTCAGTCGATCCGATTCATTATTATCTATAGATAAGGCAAGAGAGAACTTATGACCTCTCGGATGGAGAGGGATTCGAACCCCCGGTATTCCTATCAATACTTCGGTTTTCAAGACCGACTCTTTCAACCGCTCAGACATCCATCCCCTTCGCGCTTCGCACGCCCTATCTATCCGCGCGCTGGCGGGTAGGGGCTTATTTATGTGATTCGCTACGCTTGCTTGCCCCTATCGGCTGATTCTATTGCCTGCCGGTTAGCGAAACTTTTCCGGTAGTACGAATCGCTACGCCTCGCCTCTTTCTATATGATAATATGCACCTTGGTTGCTGCGCTCCCTTCGGGTAATAGCAAGAGAGATAGAGGGTCCGAAGGAGGGGGCACCATCTCATCTTTCCTTCGCCTAACGGCTCAAATAAGAAATGAATCTTTCGATAACTGGTAAAGAGCTAAGCTCCTTTTCATGGACCTCCAACATCCTGGGACTATCTATTCGAAAGAGCTAGAGCTTGAAGGAAGACCTCCTTCCCATAATGAGAGTAGAAAGGGGATCAGATCCACCCTAAAGAAGGCATGAACAATAGATAGGGCATCTAGGGAATGGGTTCGCCTCTCAACGCCTACTATGATGAGATAGGCCTTTAGTGAAAATACAGATAGTTAGGAGAAGCTTCGGAGAGATCATACGAATAGGAATACGCCAACAGGAGCCCAACTCACATCGATAGGGTCATTCATAAGCCGAGTTCCTCCAGGTGGAATACAGAGCTCTATACCGCTTTTTGAAGAATGTGGAACCAATATGGTATTTATTCGACCTGGCTAGGGAATAGAATCAACAATCGAATAAGTGATGACTTGACTGATCTTGATGTACTATTTTTCAAGCCTTAGCCTTGCTAGCACGCCCAAACACAGACCAAGACCGGTCAAAGTCTACCTTCACATGTCTACCCAGGGCATATAGGGGCGGGGTTTACTTAGAATAGGAGAAGACTAAATAAGATGGGAGTTAGCCGAGTGCTAAATCGACCAATTTCATCAGTTTTAGGCCTTAGACGAGAGGGCTATAGGCCAGTTTCCCTTATAAATAAATGCACCACTTCTACAGACTGGACTAACAGATGTAATATCCTATGATATTATTTTACCTTATCTGACACGGACCATTTCGAATGATAGCAGAATGACTCAAGGCTAAGGCATTGGGCCAAGCAAGAATAAGAAGAGTAAAGCCTAAATTCAGTCTAGACAGCGGTATGGTATGAAATAGGTTATGAAGCGCGGGATCACTCGACGAAGAATCCGAGTCCGACCCCGATCCATACTTAGTAGAGTGTTTACAAAGGTACTCCTAATGTGCTTGAAGAGCAGCCTCCTTCCGTCACATCCGAAGAAGGCTATGAGAAGGAATGCAGTAGAAAGAAAGCTAACCGAAGGTAAGCTACTGACTGCTTTAAATCTTAATAAAGAAGATAAGGTGATATTTCCTGACTAGCAAGTGGTACTGGGGATAGACTTCCTAAGGAAAGTCAAGGATTCTAAACCACACATGAATTCGCTATGCATTATAGAAGAGAAGACACCTGCATGCTTCCTCTGGTACAAGGGACCAAGAAGACCAAGGTCATGCTATCAGCCAGAAAGCTAAGAAAGGCTTTCAGAAGAAATGCCCACACCTACATTAGTACGCTTGGTTGACCTTCTTCGTTTTACTACTTCAGGTCCCAATCTTTGTTATGTCCCTTAGTTAGCTGGGCATACCTTTCTCATGTTCCCGAAATGAATTAGTGTCTTTTGATTAGCTTTCATATTTGGTCAAATGCCACATCCGGACGAGAGATTTGCGATTCGTAATTAGATGAAGACGAAGAGCTGGTGCTCTAACCTGATGTCGGAATAGCAGCTTGCGGGACAAGGGTTCTTCCTTTTACAGATGTTTAAGAAGCTGCACATGAACTGGTCGAGTGAATGGCTACTGCAAGAGAATCCGCAGCTATCGAATCTGTAACCTTCATTAGCAGATTCATTTTCTGTGGTTTCCCTGATCAAACTAGAAGTTACCAAGGAACCATGCATAGCACTGAATAGGGAGCCGCCGAATACACCAGCTACGCCTAACATGTGAAATGGGTGCATAAGGATGTTGTGCTCAGCCTGGAATACAATCATGAAGTTGAAAGTACCAGAAATTCCTAGAGGCATACCATCAGAAAAACTTCCTTGACCAATTGGGTAGATCAAGAAAACAGCGGTAGCTGCTGCAACAGGAGCTGAATATGTAACAGCAATCCAAGGGCGCATACCGAGGCGGAAACTAAGCTCCCACTCACGACCCATGTAACAAGCTACACCAAGTAAGAAGTGTAGCCGAAAGGGTCGTATGCATCGTCCATAGTGCACGTTTGAGCTTTATCTAAAAAGTCGATCCGGGACGGGAAGACAGGTAGCAAAGGCTCCAAGAGGAGGTTCCGTACTAGAATAGAAGAAGGAGTGAGGTATTAGATCTCTTTTCTGTGAAGAAAGTACACCAGAACCTTTGTCTTCAGCAGCAGTTGATCTTGACCACTCCCGCCTTTCTATTAAAAGAGGCCAAAGGGGTTTATTCCAACATAAGTTCAGACAGCTTTCTTTTTTCCGATAGAATGGCGTGCATACTTCTGTGTGTAGAGGTTCGGACAAAGTGGAAATAAATAGCATAAATAATAGTTCCTTTGTCCGTTATGGACGACTGAAGTCGAATAATGTAGAGATCTCCTAGAATTTCTTTAGTAGGACAACGTTTGGCACAAGCCTTATGTCTCTTGCTCTCCGGAGCATAGCTCAGATTCAGCTAACACGCTGAAATTCTAGGTCCTACAGATAGAAATGGGGTATCCCTATATTCATACTCCGGCTTCTTTTATGCCAAAAGGCGATGGAAAACTTCTGGGAAAAGAGAGATTCTTCCTTGCTTTTCACTCGCGAAAGAAGTCACCACTCGGGCAAGAGCACGGTTGGCTCCCTGGTAAGATGAAGGGAAGGGCTGAAACAAAGTAAAAACCTTTAATTGGGATAAAATAAAGAAATACGAGCAACCCGCGGGAATGGAAAATGTAGCCCCTATCTCTTAAAAAGAAGAGGATAGATAAGTCCACGAGTTGAGACAGAGAAGTTCTGACTAATCAAGTAGGCGTTTACCCACGAGAGTAATAGGCAGGACAGGAGATGACTACGTTAATGCGAGTTAGGCTCCTCGATTGCATTCTCAATTGATAAAACGCATGCCTACCCACTATCCCAAACAAAGGAATTTATAACTCTATACGGTATGGCTACACGGGAGGGATCAAACTTCGGCAAAGTAAGAACGCTTGAAGCAAGGTACGCACAAAGGATGAGTTCGATCCATTAGGTTCTTCGATTTGTTCAGAAAAGAAACGAGAGACAAGAAAACATCTTTGATTACGATTAAAAGAAACAATCTCAAATAGACCAAGATAAAATTTCGAGTCTTGGTGAACATGATCCGCCATAATTTCTTCGATCCCTTCATTTATGTGCCAGAATAGAGAGAGATTTGGTAGGAAAGTGGAAGATACTTTTTTGTATATGATAATCAAAGGGAGTGGGAAAGCTGCAGTAATTCTTTGGAAAAGCCCGGTTCTCTTTGTCTTCGAGCTTTCATTCCTCAATCCACTGATTCGTTCCTTCATATACCTCCCCACCAATAGATAGAGACAAATGGGAATAACCAAACCACGTCTACAAAATGCCAGTACCATGCAGCTGCTTCAAAGCCAACGTGATGCTCCTTGGTCAGATGACCAAGATATTGGCGAATACCACATATGATCAAGAAAAGAGTACCTATAATCACATGAAAACCATGAAAGCCAGTTGCTAAGAAAAAGGTAGAACCATAAATACTATCCGAAATAGTGGAGGGTGCTTGATAATATTCCATTCCTTGAAAGCCAGTGAATACTAGAGCCAGTAAAACGGTAGCTACTAAAGCGTAAACTGCTCGTTTTTCCTTCCCCGCGAGTATAGCATGATGAGCCCAAGTTACGGCAGCTCCGGATGAAGGGGGAATAAGGGTATTAAGAAAAGGGATTTCCCAAGGATCTAAAACCCCAATCCCTTTTGGGGGCCAAATACCTTATATGATGGATAAATCATGGTTTTCTATCGCTTTCATGATTCGTTTGTACGGAACAGAGGCGCGAGTACCTAAGTGTTCTATACTTGTGACATAGCCTAGATAGGTCTTTTCGGTTAAACTAGTTCCCGCAGGATAGAACATATGCCCGCGCATTTGATGGCGTTTGGCCAAAATAGCAGCGGGAGGATAGCCATCGTCAACTAAAGCGGCTTCTATGCTTTCTTCTACCACAATCTGCGCTGCTATGATGCTTGCCCACTCGTTCCTGCTCAAGTTTTTTGTAATGGAATTAATTGAGAGGCGATGCCCCAACTCTTCCATACGTTCTTGGGCAGGCATAAAGTTATTGTAATTGAGATCTTCAGGAATTAAAGGCCCACCTGAATCTGGTTGCTCAGGAGCAACAGGCTCTGGGGAGTGGGGCGCTGGTTGATTTATGCTCGGCTCGGAAGAGCTCACTGAGTTTCCGCCGGTCTCGAAATTGCCAGTGGAACCAAATAAATCGGTCCATCTGAAACCCCTTCCTCCTGCGCCCTCACATGATCCTGGGCCAGAGTCCCCCGAAGGAGCCATCATAAAGGTTGTTATTGTTCCTGAGGAAATGAGGTGAAACCAGAGCGAATTATGGAGTAGACTGACCACGAAAGTAGTTAAACCGACTAAAATGAGATTCAATAGTAGCATGAATGGAAAAGGCACCTTTATCTTTCTCCAATAAAGCCATCGATAGATAAAGATCAAAGCTAACAGAAAAATGGTAAGAAGCACGCAATCAAATGGAGTGAAAACAATATTCTTCAAATTTATACGTGATAAGCATGCTAGAAATAAGAAGATCGAAAGTTTGATCATACATTCCCCAAATACTTGGCGTAAGCGGTGGTTCATTAGAGTAATTTTGTACATATTTCTTATTCCTTACTCTATCTGAATCTGAGTAAAGAATTTTAACTAAAGAGAGCTGCGGTTGGTTGTTGACCAACAGAAAGCATGGGAAAAAGAAAGATGAACAAACGAAACTGGAAAGAACGAATTTATCATGAGCAATATCAACTACCTAGACCGACCTGCTAGTTTAATTCCATAAAGACCTAGCGAAGAGATTGTAACTGAATGACTTGATCGATCGTACTAGATAGATAGATAGTATCAGATAGACAAGCTTTCATACGCAATTCCTCGATGCCAATCTCTTAGTCAGTCTGATTCAGATAAACTGTGAACCAAGACATGAAAAAGAACGAACTCAAAGCGAATTCTTTCATATGAGATCTTTTATCCACGGTGCGGTACACGGAACACCAAGCCAATCTCGATTCAGAAAATCAAACTACAAGCAACTACATCAAAAACCTCTATTCTTGACGCGAACGGACGCTTTCTTGGAACTAATTGATAGGCACTTAGATTATAACTATATATATAAATATAACAAGCGTGCGATATGCAGCATCAACCAACGGAAAAACGTAGTCACCGCCTATGTTATAACGCATACCCAAAAGCCCTCCACCCCACCTTCCCCGAATCACTCCTGCTGTTCCATCCGTTTACGGATACCATCCTGTAAATTTAGTTGCCTGCCCTGTCTGTCCTGGCTAGCGAAGTACGCTTTCCTTCCTTTAGTTCAAGAGTTCCGGAAGTTCAAACTCAACAAGAAAATTACATCCAGTGCAATGCAAACAACTTTGATTAGTAAGTCTTTGCTTCGGCGAATTGCTTTTTTCCTTTATTTATGGTTGAATTCTCTCTGGTGGAATTGCTGTACATGATGATGAAAATTTCTCTTTTTAAAAAAAAAGAAAAGAATTCGACGATAAGAGAAGAGGGGAAAGAAAAGCAGAAATTAAGAATGAAAATAGAAGAAAGATAAAGAGAAAGCAAAGCACCTATCACCCGGCCAGATAGAGAACGAGAGCTCGATCGATCAAGACTTTGGACCAGGATCGATCGTTTCGACCGGGCAGTTGATATCGAAATTCCAGATTAAAAATTCCCGGCTTTCCTTCGCCAATCAAGCGCGGGACGTACTACTGATTGATTCCAGACCAGTTTGACCGGGGAATACTTTTTATATAATAGAACGGGAAGCAAGTGAATTCCAATGATTCGAGATCTGGATAGCGCATTGAGCTAAACAACAGAAATTGGACCTAAAGCGCCGACGTTTGTCCGCCGACTCCTCTATTTATAGATTTCTATTCTATGATGGACGAAATACAGCCTCGAGCTATAGTAGCCGAGCCCTATGAGAGCTAAGCTCCTCTTTTGGCTTAAGAAAGATGGTCATAAAAACGAGATCTTTCATCAGCCAGGCCAGACCAGGTGACATACTCCAGATGAGTGGCCGATCCCAAGTGCTGAGGAAGATCCAGATTCTGATGAAGTCGCAGGCCATATTGGAATGAAAGGAAGGTAAGCCGCTTCACCTCCGCACGCCTATCCCCTTTTTTCTTCCTTTGCTGCCGCTTCGCTTCCAGACATGGGATAATTTAGAGGAATGAATGAGGTACTGCTGACCAGGTGAGAGAGATATTCCCAATTGCACCAGCAGAGCCGGAGTAAGCGGATTGGCGTTATCAGATCCAGATGAGCTCAGAGCCATAGCCTATGCGAGCCTTACCAGAGCTCTTGTACATTTTTCAGTTTACCTATGAGAGATCCGGTCTAAAAGGCCTATTTGAGAGACTTATTCTCGGTATAATCCCCTATAAAAGAGCTTGAAGAGAGTGATTTTGGAAGTAAATTGAATGCTCCTATAGTTTGATTCGCTGGGAAGCACATAAAGGAAGAGTATTAGCACCTTACCTTATTCATTTCTTCCCCCCCGATGCCCCTATCCTTTTCACTCAGAAAGTCCTTTCACCCAAAGCCCCTATGCTTGCTTGCTGTCTTCGGAAGAAGTAGTAGAAGTCCTTCATCTTTAACTTCAAAGCCAATCTTTGGAAAGGGAAGGGGGATCTCTTTTACAAAAAAATCGATTAAGGGATTACGCCAAACAAGCAAGGGTGGTCGTAGATCAGCTAGCATTCTCAGTTAGCTGCTTTTTTTTAGCACAGGAGGTAATGTGATGCAAGTCTGACACTCATATTGGAAGGGACTGAACTCCGCAACTTATTAGGAGTAGGGGCTTACGGTCCACGCATTAAAGCACTTATTTTTGGTCTGAAAAAGCAACTGTTTTAACACCGATTTGATAAGATTACCAAACGACTCTCTTTTCATCTTGTATGCTTCAAAACTTAAAGACCTTCAATCGTAGGTTTCGCTGCCCAGAGACAGTCTAACCTTATTCTTCCCCATCCAACAATAAAGAAAAGAGCAAGGAGTAGTCCCTGTGGGGCAACCAGCCAGCAAAGGATAGGGCTAAGGATCTAGGGTTTTCATTGACCAGCGATCAGAAAGCGGTCAAAGTCAGGTCAGACCGAGCTGGTTGAGCAGCAGGAGGAGAATCGGTCTAATCTCAGGTAAACCACAGTCGGAGTCATAAGGAAAGTACCAGTTGGACAGGAAGCACCCACCGGTAAAGCCATTGGCTAACGCCCTCTTTCTTTAATTCCATCCTGAAAGTCAGTCAAAGTCTTTGGCACTTGACCATGCTTCCTAGGAAAAGGAGAAAGAATTGGCTGAGCAGGCTTGTCTCGGATGAGCATAGTTCGAATAGCTCGTCATAAAGGATTTTTTTATCGGCCGCTCGTTCGTTCCTGAGAGGTTAGAAGAAGATCTTCTCTTGACAGAACGAGAATGCGCACTCATTTGATCTTGATCCTTGTGGAGCGAAAGTGAAACTAGACTGGATCTGCGCGGCTCTCCTAATAATATCCACAAATGACTTGTTTTTGGTAATAGATGAACATTACCATATGTAAATTCGGGTGCATGATACACGTCAGTGCTCCAATGCATCTCTCCGTATGAGTCAGAATAAATATGTTTTCGAACCCTCTCTTTAAAATTCAAAGTGGATGTTCCCGCGCGAATCTCAGCAATCACTTGTTCTGATTCTACATATTGATCGTTTTGAACTAAAAGAAAACTTTTGGGTGGAATATTTACATTATGGCGAATATCTTCACTTTCAATAGTTACATACAAGTTTATAGAACATAGAAACGCAGGATGTCCGTGGCGCGTACGTGTCGGATGAACCAAATCATCATTCAATTGTATTTTTCCATGCGAAGGGGCTCGCACATGTTCTGCAGTACCCCCCGTGAATACTCCGCCGGTATGAAAAGTTCTTAATGTTAATTGAGTACCCGGTTCTCCAATCGATTGGCCTGCAATAATACCTACAGCTTCTCCCAATTCAACCAGGTCGCCATGAGTAGGACTACGGCCATAACATAATCGACAGATCCAAGATGCACTCCTACAAGTAAAAGGAGTTCGAATAGCTATTGGTTGTGCTCGAAAGGTTAGGAATCGATTTATAAGTCCAATCCCAATGTCTTGATTTCTAGTAGCAATACAGCGTGTGCTCATATATATATATCATCGGCTAATACACGACCGATTAATGTTTGGATAAAAATCTTTTCTGGCATCATTCCATCCCGAGAAGTCTTCTGGTGGCCTAGTATCTAAATATCTAATTTGATGTGTTAAGCATAACATTTGGTTCACTTATAAATCTTCCAGTCGTGCTTAAAAGACGGCTTTTTGACATGCTTTTATCCTCGATTGACTAAAGATGTTTACTTAAGGAATTACTTTCCAAGCAGGTCTTCGAAATGACCTCTTCCGAATGAGTGATCCAAAATTCTCGGAGTTTAGCAACTCGATAGTACGTCTAATTTTAGATTTCACGAGAAAGTCAAAAAGGGTGGAACGAAGTTAGCCTGTCTGTTCCCGCCTATGGACCCCCAGCAACTGCCTAAAGGGCGAAATACAGAAATTCGATTACTTTCTTTTTTTTTCTTAACACATTTAATGGAATTAAATGTGCTCCTACGTACGTGGCACAATATTCGAAAGTCAAGGGCGACAGGTGTACGCTATCTGTTTGCTAGGATTAGACTATTAGATCTACTTTTTTTGAGCACAGATTGGCGCCGTTCTCCAATTGGGAACATGTTACCGATTTCTTATTCCCATTCATCAACAGAAAGAGAAAGAAGAAATGACGCGAGAAAGTCAAAGCCTGGGCGAGAAGAATCTTCCAGGGATAAGAATCTACGTACGCTATCAGATCGTCTGAAGTCAGGAATCTCGCAACGGTTGGAGAAGTCGGATGCCGCAGCCCAGGGAGGTAGCACTGCTTCCATCCGAGTAGCGCCGGTGGAAATCCGAATGGAGGTCCGATACTCCCCACAAGACCAGTGGCAACTTTTCGGGCCAATCTCGATATGTGTCTGTCATCTTCCGCAGGATCTGACCTATGTTTTTATGCCTCCACTGTTCTATTGGTCTGAGGCCTGTACGGCGAGGATTTGTGCTGTTGTATCTGATACCGGCTGCTCAACTTCTTTTTTGAGGCCAGATCTGAAATTAGCTCGTGCGGTACTCCATATCTGCAGATTATGTTTTCTTTAATGATCTTGGCCTATTTCAGTCTTTGATAAGATGCCGCTCCTGGTAAAGTAATCAATTGTGCCACTAAGATGTATTCGTGTCCATTTGATGCTTTGGGTGTCACCTTTCCGATGATGTCAATTCCCCATGTGCAAAATGGCCATGGAGAGGTAAGATTGTGAAGTAACGCCTGAGGCACATTCATCAAGTTTGCATGAATCTGACACTTGTGGGACTTTTTCACGTACTGATGGCAATCGTTCTCCTCTTTTCATTGCCCTATTAAGTAAGGGTCGGTGTTTGCAAAAATGTCGAGCCAGTAGTGACAATGGGGGAGCTCGACAATAGTTGTGCTAGTGGAATGACCTAGTCAGCCCGAACCGTTTTGCGGTTCTAGAGGACCCTGAACAATAAGAGGCAAAGATGCCAGATCTGGACACTTCAAAACAGGAAGAGATTGCTCAGGATGAGTGTCCGGGTAACAAAGCCGAGAAGGGTGTAGTCAAGGTAATTTTATTTCGAAGAGCCCATAGAAGCTGGAAGAGAGTAAGCTTAGTGCCGAAAGGAACAAGAACTCTTTTACTCGGGCTACTTTTCTTATCGGGCACGTTGCCACCCGTTTGTTCAATACCCGAACTGACGTAAGTAGCTTAATCTGTCGAGAAGAAGCATCCCTAGCGGATCGGACATGTAACCAGTCTTCTCCGCTTGAGAGGGAAAGACGGCTGCTCTGTGAACAACCCCTAGTTGCTGGTCCTGCTCCAGCTGAAGTGTAGCAGCTCCGTCCCATTCATCACTGCTTTCTGTTAAAAAGAAAAGAGCTGCTCCTCTCCGATCTAAGTCCTCTCTCTAGTCAGAAATAGCGTAAATTAATCAGGATGGATCGACAGCAAAGGAAAGTAGCTTGATCACTGGCTTTTACTTGCCTGCTAGCTATCCATTTCCTGCTCGCTTGCTTGATAAATGGTACACCCGGAGAGGAGAGCTCATTCACAGGGAAAGCAACTACAAGAGAGAAAGACTTATACTTACTTTTGCTAGGGATCCTTTTTTCTAGTTATAGAAAGACTTGGCCTATTGGGACAAAGAATTATACTGCTAGTTTAACTATCTCGTATGCTACTACCACTATGGGCACTTAGAATTAGCCTGGCACTACTGATTGATAGACTGGGCTGCAAGGGTTTGGCTTTTCTAAACTCTCTTAAAAAGAGCCTGCTCTCAAGATTCCGGCTTCAATGCCAATTAGATAGGTCTAAAGTGGCAAGGTAAGGAAAAAGTACCTATTTTGCTTACTTTCCTGAAGTCATCATCTAAGGCTTACTCACTTGCTGGATTTACATTTTCTGCTGGAACTCGTGCTTGAGATACTCTTCCTGCCTTAGTGAATGAAAAGTATAAGTATTCCCCTCAGCTGAATCGAGGTTTGGAACAAAGGCCTTCACACTCGATAGAATCAGCAACTGCTAATTCAAAAGGAAAAGAAGTCGGATATGCTACATAGAGGTCATCAGAGCATGGCTTTCTTAGCATACCTCCTACAGCTAGAGCAGCTCCCTCTGCTCTTTCTCGAGGAAAGGCTACTTTCACTTTCCAATTTGAACCTGCTGACTCCTAGAAAAAAGGCCCATAACCGTCAATCAAGAATGCCTTTTCTTCCTGGCTCGGTTCCCCTTTCCTTGACTACATCCCTTCTTTCTTCCCCATGGACTTCCTTGCTACTCCTTTCTTACTACGCAGAAGCTATTCCCTTCCTGCCATCAGCCTATGATTGAGTTCTGGGTAAAAACAAACCTAAAGGTCACTACAAATCAATAATGACCAGTGGCATCTTTTCTGACTATTATTTATAGGCTACGCTACTATACCTAGTTACTATGACGGGAAAACTCTCCCCGAGGATCACTCTTTTGCTTATCTCTCTTCTCTTAGCAAAGTAGGTTCAAGTCAGACTTTTGGCTTGCTACAAGCTGGGCTCAGGGACTGCAGTCAGCCGCTTCCCCTGTAGTCGTCAGCTCGTTCTTGACAGATCCGATCGGGTGTTCATAATCTGGAGTAAAAGGATTCGAACCTTTGCATGCCGGTACCAAAAACCGATGCCTTACCACTTGGCTATACTCCATAGGCCAGTTTTGGACGGTAGGAACGGGGATAGGGGGAAGGGAGAAGCAGGGCTCGAAGAACGAGCCGAGCCGTGCAAGGACGCGGGGATATAGCAAGTAAGCAGCAAGGTTCTCCCTTTATTATATTAGGACCGACTACAACAAGCTCGCGACTCTAATAGAAAGAAAGGGTAAGCTCTCTGCTCTATTTGCTTGCAATGCTATGCCTATCAAAGTTGGCGAAGGCTTCTGTAACCTTATACTCGTTATGCTGTTCGACTGAACTCGTTGGCTCCGCGTCCACCAAAAGTCGCTTCGTCACCGTCAGCATTTGGTACTCTCTCGATAGCTTCAATAGTTCACTGAAAGCCTTTGGTGTAATGAACCGCAAGCCCTTCAGAAAGAAAGACATAATATAGAATAGAATAGTTTAATGTTGATTCAAGTACCGACTAAAGGAACGGGGGAATGACTACCTGTAATAAAGCACAGGCTAATACGAGCCGACCAGAAGAAGCAAGGCTTAGATTACCAGATCCTGGACACAATCTTCCTAGAGATGGAGAGCCCCTTGCCTCGCCTTTTCTAGCCTCTCCTTCTTGCTTACCTAGCTCTTGTCTTAGTGACTCTTCCTCTTTTCTAGGTTTTTTTTCTGAGCGATAGATTTTTCATTTGCCAATGAATTGGATCCGCCCCGATTTGATCAATAATGGGATTCTTGGCTAGAGAAAGGTTCTGTGACATGGACGCCCAGCCCAACTCGGTCGGTTGGCCCACCTAAGAGATGATGAGATTATCGATCGATTTGATCGAATTTTAAAAAGTATTTATCACTATTCAGAACAGTGGAGCTTTCGATCAAGATCTTCTCGCCTCCCCCGTTTGAGCTCTCGCTCGAATCGGAACCTTTATGCGTTGGTAGGCTTTCGACTCAATCTAATAGCCTACCTATCGGGCGCCAATAAATAAAAGAGAAAGTTTTCGCATGGGCTCATCATCTGATGCAGAACCGATGCGAGAGGGAGAATAAATATGGGGGAAGCGTGGATTGATAGCTTTCAAGAACCAGTGGAAAGGAAAGAGTTCTTCCCTTGTCACAACCCGTTACTATATGAATGCAGTGTATGACCGTTCAGCTTCTTCTTCAGTAGTGGCAGAGGCTCTTAGTAAGAAATGCTAAACAGCCTTGGAGCTAAAGGATTCCGCAAGGTTCATAACATGAGCTTATTCTGATGCCTTAAACCGCTGTAACACAGGCATCGCAATCCCTATCATACACTCTTTCGTGCGTTTAAAGCGCCTATTTTGCATAAGGCTCTTGTTCACCAATCCGTGTAACCACGCAATCCAGGGAAGTCTATTTAACACCCCGGTCAAATGAACAAGTCGCTTAGCACACGTGAATCGGACTAAGATCCTTATAACAAGTCTAGTGAATAACAAGTAAAGCGGTACCCTTTCTATCATTAAGCAGCAACTCGGTTATACCGGCATCGATTAACATCTCCTTTCATCAGAGGATGATTCTTGTTTCGATTAACTCGAAAAAGAAAAGGAAGTCCCGTGTCAATTGAAGCTTCGATCGCTCCTTTCCTTATTATGTCGCGAGTAAGAAAACCCCGATCACATAGGTTTTAGTATTGCAGTTCGTTACTAAGGGCTAATGAGTCATAGGGTACTTCATAACAAGGTTGGTAAGGCTTGAAATGACTACCCCTGCAAAATGAGGTTCCGCAAGGAAGGCACGAAAGCATCCTAGATAGGAAAGAGCCATGAGACCCTTGGATAGGCATTCAGCATCAGAATCGATGAATACGCGCATGTTACGATATAGATATCCCGCAGGAAGTCATGAACGGGGAGGAGATATTCCATATCGAGTTCGACCGGCGACATGAATAAGATAGTTGCTTCTTCCTGCTTTCTAAGCGGATAGACTATCACTATTTGGTTCTTCCTCTTTTACCTTTTCGCTACTTAGCACCTTCTTCTTGTTGCGCTGCTTGACCCGTGAGAATTCACTCCTTTTTCTCTTGCTAAAGGTTCCCTTTTCTTAGCTAGAATGGAATTCTATTGAAGTTCTTTGCTTCGCAACCTCTTCTTTTGTTGCTCTATAGCTTTATTTCATAACCTTATTTTGGATATATATGACAAGCAAGTCAGACTTAATGGATCTCTTAGAAAGGCTAGCTTTAAGGCGGGGACACCTTCGTCTCTTTATGATAGAAATTCTGTTTCCTATATATGGAAAAGCTTACTAAACTATTTTCACTCCTAAAGTAGTTTCACTTTTCTCATTTTTGGTTCTCACTCTACTTTCATAGTCCGTTTCCTCCTCAAGCAGGGAAAAGACGCACAGAAAACAGAGAAGAAGGTCTATGCCCGAAATCCACTTTGAAAGCCTTAAGACAGCATCGATCATAAGTGAGATGAGATGATTTGAGTGATCCCCTCGCCTTCTCTCTCACGACCCCAGTGGCCATACCATGGTAGTGAACGAGTCCCTACCCCTCTCCCACGCTATGAGCGGTAAAATTATGACCATTACTCTAGTCACTACTATGTTGCAAGTAGTAACTGAGTAACTCATTAGTTGAGAGAGACCGGCCGAAATAGGATTTCCCAGAGCTGACCGACGGGAAACTAAAGATAAATCTTATATTTCCCTAAAGACTCTCTTTAAGTTATACATACTTTTTTATCTTTCTCAACTCGAGTCTTAAGTTCAGCGACTTTCATCGTTGACGAACACCTGCGCTAATAAGATAAGACAAAGAAATGGGGAGTCTATGCCTTGAATGAATCAGTAACAACGGATTAGTGGAATGAGGGATCAAGAGACGGATAGGGGGGAATGGCCTATCAATCATTGGTGGACCTTCCCTTTTTCCAGTCACGGAGCTCTCAACTGAGTTGTTTAGGTTCTGGAATTGAATCTCTAGTTGGGGGTTTCGATTCGAAGGAACTAAAATGTGGTGCGGGTTCATCTCTCTCGACCAGTTCAGGTTCAAGGGAGGGTGATCGAGGGGACCCAGACTTTAGATCTCTTCTCTATGGCGGGAGGTTTCTTTCGTATCAAGAGTGTGTTGGGGAGGCCAGGGAAGACGGATTGGATCGAGAGGCGATGCTTATGCCTCTTCTTTATCGATAGGATTCCCATCATTTTCAGTCTCCGGCGAAGGAGACAAGGGCGAGGGTGTACGTATCCCAGGTGAGCCAAGAGGTGAAGAGTGGGAGTAGATCAGTCTATCCTCAACCTCCATCCGTCATTAGTAATCTCAATTCGCTTTTCCTATTCACTAGTACACTGCGCGCTACAACTAGCAGCCCCTTGACTAGTAAGGGAAAACGCTAGCGCGCAACGGCTGATGAAAAGCCAGCAACTTGTTAGGAGTAGGTTTTGGCTTGCCCCTTTCTTCTTATTAGTAAGATAGATTTGGAACCCTATACAAGACAAGGGGCTGCCTTGCTGCTCCCCCCTATCTCTAAAGGGGCTTATGTACTCCACTCGTTACCACTAAACGACGAAGCCAGGAGCGGAAGGAGGGACTTGAACCCTCAACCTCAGCCTTGGCAAGGCTATGCTCTACCATTAAGCTATTTCCGCCAGCGGGGCAACATCAAGCAGCGATGCACTACTGAGCAATTCACGTATCACAACATACGGATGACTTCTGTTTTTCCTTAGGACCACAGTCTTGACCTCCGATCGAGCTACGAACACGAGTAGGTAGGGGGCTAAGGGCTGCCTTTTCCATCAATCTCCGGCCGCTCAGTCCCGCTATTGGTGCGAGTTGTAAGGAGTCTTGGTCTCGAGTCAAGCTGGGGCCTCATTTCATTCTCGTAAGGGGAATGAGTGCACCGAAAAACCAGACAAGTTGCTCCCTCGCCTCGCAGCGGCGGCATCTGTCTTTTAAGTGAAACTAAGTCATTTCCTAAGACGGCCCCTCTTATTCTACGATAATCCAAGCTGCAGCTCCACGAGTCTGCTCGGAACCGGTCGATTCCTAAGCCATTCGTTCTCCCCTCTCGGTTGGCCTTTGCCAGCCACTAGAACAAGTAAGAGAACCTACAATGAATGAACTTAAAGAACCGCAGATTTTGACCGGATTGTACACCTTTGTGTCTGGCTATGTAGATGTGCATAAAGAAGGGACGGGACATCTCTCTCCTTGGGGGGTCCGAAGGAGGCTTCATTCCATCCAGCCTCACGAACTTCTTACTGGGGCAGTACTATAGGCATTTTAGAGTGTTTGGATGCACGTGTTTTGTTCATATTCCTGCGCAGTTAATAGAAAAATTGTCCCCAAGGCAACCACTTCTGTCTTTCTTGGATATGCTCAGTCCGGGTATAGATGCTATGACGTGAAATCCAAGAGACTCGATGTATCCTTAATGCTCTCTTTAATGGAAATGGAGTCGCCTCATATTTTCCTTAACCTAATTAATCAGCCCCGGGGGAGAATGATGATGGAGATGTATTGCGGCCTTCTCCTGTTCATAAACTTTTTCCTCATTCTTCTGCAGTTGATGTTACGGATCAGCCTCACTCTTCAGGCCAGCAGCTTTCTTCTCGGCGGCGATTACAGTCTCTTTCCCAGGGTCAGGCTACTCCAGAAGATCAGCAGCCTAGCCCAGTTGCTTCCCTTCCAGTCGCCTCCTCAGATTCTGGATCCCTCTCTCAGGTTCGTCGATCCTCTCCTATTACTGGAAAAGAAACTTCCTCTAGGACTTATGGCTACCACTTGTGACAGAACAGAAGTTTTGAAGCAGGGATCAATTTCAGACTAACGGAAAGAAGCCTTTATAGGAGACCAGGATAGTAGTTAGCCCTCTTGCTCTTAGATTCCTCCTTCGTGTAGTAAGGATTCAGTTGGTAGAGTGAAAGCTGCAGTATAGATAGGAGCATGGACGGCATACCTTCCAGTTCACTAGCCTAGCTTGTTTCAGATTCTCCACTTGCTAGTCAGGAAAGATCTCTGCGTAAAGGTGACTTGACTCATTCTCTTACCAATGTCTCTACTTCTCAAATCAATTGGAGAGGCCTCGAACTCGAACGCCAAATCAAGTCATTGACAGAATGGATTTCGATCTAGGCTCTAGAATAGGATTTATGAAGAAAGAAGACCCGAGCACACGCCTGAAAGCAGCCTGACTTGAATAACCAATTGTTTTTCCTCTTTCCTCTCTGGATTATCTGGATTGGGTCTTCCCCTGCCTCAAAGAGTAGGGTTCCATTCTGCAAGATCAAAATAGAATAGAAAGAAGTCGTCTTCTACGATAAGGGTTCGTTCATGCTTTGTACTATCTTTCTGTCGCTTTTGAGATCTCGTAGCGGCTCATTGTTATCGAGAATGCGAATTCCAATCAGACTCTTTAGTGGAGTCCGTGCCCCTCCGTTCCAAAGGTCAAAGAGGAGTACAAGCCAAAAGGTGCAATAGTCGTCGCAAAGGTTCAAGCAAGGACTAAGTCGAAAGCAAGGAGGAAGTAGGTCTCAAAAGAAAAAGGAGGAGGTTTCAAAATTCCCAAGCGCCTAGTCAGTTGAAGGGTCAGTTCAAGGTTAGCGTCCGATTGTGCGCAATGAATAAATCAATGTATTTGCGGAAAATGGGACGCTGAAGGTCAGGGGTAGCCGATGTTAGCAACTTTTAAACCTGCTGGCTGCACCACCTTCTTTTTAGTGATTTTGTCCTGCTTCGACAACTCCTTTCTTTGGCACAA
This sequence comes from Euphrasia confusa, assembly GCA_954870475.1. Lineage (NCBI taxonomy): Eukaryota > Viridiplantae > Streptophyta > Magnoliopsida > Lamiales > Orobanchaceae > Euphrasia > Euphrasia confusa. The sequence continues at coordinate 246,928 of OX940971.1, forward strand.
ATTACTTACTGTCGTTTTCTTAAAAAAAAGCTCGCTGGTTTCGATAAGCCAATGGAATAACGAGTAGGTTTCGAAGCGGGAGTAAGATAGAGGTCGAGTTAACCATGGACCTGTGACACGCAGAGAGAGTCACCATAAGCGCGGACGAAAGGGAAGCTTTCTGGCAGGCTTTCAATTTCAAAGGCAAGGAACATGAAAAGAGCACATCAAGTAGCACCTTGAGACAGCTATTGAACAATTTCATTTGCCTATATATAGAATGAACAAACACTCAACCATGAATATGAATATTTGCTTTTTTTAGTCTTTCTGGTCTTCCATTGATATTGCCTGGTTTTCTTCAGTAGTCGCTAGGCTAATGGGTACGGTCCAATCAATGGAACATTCTTCTGAACTGAAGACGGAAGCAAGCGGCTAAGAAAGCAAGTCACAGGGGAAGCCATCACTTAGAATAGGTATATTAGGAAACAGGACAATCTCATTTCCTCGATCCTTCAGTTAGCTTGCCAAAGCAATCACTGGCAACTATTCCATAGCCTCCTCTGGCAAGAGGTTCCTCTTCTCTACTCAATTACACCTTCCCTCTCCCTATGGTCGAGTTACCAACTCCTTTCAGTCGAGTGTCTTTGAACCTCTCGTACCTGGTCTTACTCTCGCCCATGGTCCCCAGAACGCTCCAAGTCGAGAAAGAGTGGATCGCTCCGTCCTTGCTTGCGTCTCTGTCTCGTACTCTCTCGTTTTGCTCGTTTCCGGTGACTAAACCCCTCAGGTTAGGCTACTATTGAGATTCTAGTATTATTAAGCCATAGTCATTCCGCTGTCTTTGCCCCATTCCTCTTGCTGTCTGAGACCAAGTCAAAGATGCTAAATAAGGGCATTAATTATAATCGCTTTCAATGCGCATTGAGCGAGTAGTTAGTTCAGGTCTTTTTGTATGAGATCTCTCGTTCCAACAGTTTTTCCGTGAAGGCTCCTGAGCTCTCTTTTCAGGATGGAACGTTTCTCATAGCTACATAGAGATCGAGCTTGGAGGCCAGTCTAGCAGGCGATTTGATCGGGCGCCCACGGAGGCTGCGAAGGGGAATCGGTTCTACTTGAAACGGGGACGATCATCCCAATGGTCACTCATATGGTACTATATGTAGGAGATATTCTGAAAGATCTCATAAGGAGAAGGGAACGACCCCCTTCGATCCTGCCTGCAAAATTGGGGAAGATAGATAAAGGGGAGCTGGCTTGACCAATAGGTACTTCTTAGCTCTAATCTAAATGGAGATAGGGACAGAGAGATGGAAACTTCCAAGCAACTTTATGGCGATTTGCAAAGATCGACTCCTACTGTGCCCAACAGCGCTTAAAAACAAGCAAACATTTAACATCTTTTTCAGAGAGGGTGACCGGTTTAATCCCTTCATCGGGAATATATATGAGCTCTCCGATTAGCAGACTCTGAAGAATGAGAAGGAACCACGGCTGCTGCTTCTTTAAATAAAAAAAGTTTTGGATCATCAATATCGTTCTTGATGCTAAAATCTCCCTCTATAGGTGTCGAGGGGCTTTACGGCTTCTTCATTCCTAGCCGAACGTTTAGTATAGTATTTGACCCAGCCTAGTTCTGGAATCGGAATGTTTTATAGATATGCTTTCAAAAAAGCAAGGAGTTCACAAGCTATTGATCTACTATATAAGCAGAAAGGGGTGATTAAAAAGCAGCTCGAGACCCCATGGACATAGAGCCTTCCTCTCCCGTTGCTGTTCGGGCTCGGCCGTTAAAGGACGTACCCAAATAGAGCCGTTTAGGCGATGGAATCCTTTATCATGTTTGCCTATCTGACATGACTAACGTTGGTTTTTCTTTCTAAAATAGGGCCACTGGATGCGTTTGGGGATAGGAGGAGATTGACCACTAGGGGGTTCCTACAGCCCTTATATGATTCCAGCTACTCACCCTTGGACCCGCGTACTCATCGTGGTCGTCCCTCAGCCTCCCGCACCCATTTTCCTAACCATCCCTGGGAGGAGAATAAGGATAGCTAGTCACGGACGATTTTCTCACCTACATGGTATACGAATCCAAGACTTCCTAGCTAGAGGCTAGACGGTATCAAACCACGGGACAGGGAAAAGAGAGCCGCTTTCTAGGTTCTACCATTGTAGGGTCAAAAATATAAAACTAAATAGAAGCGGGTTCATTACGCCTGATTCGCCAAAGTACCACTGCCACCAGGGCTGACATCCTCCTATCGCCTACTAGCTGCATGCGTTATATACCTACTGCTTCTATCGATGGAAAGACCGAAGCACGTCTCCCTATAGCTTTGACTGCCAGAGGTTGGGAAGAAGGGAGGTGACTGGGCCCTATCACAAAATGAGCAAGTTAGCGCCTTGGCAAAGCTTGGTGGCAGGTTTTGTCTGAAGAAGAATGTTTTTCAGCGGGAGTCTCATCTCAGGTTGAGGGGTTGTTGGCTGGTTCAGTCGCTTTCTCGAATGGAAATTTCGAGCCGTTTCGCTTACCTTGCATACTACAGGAATGACTACATCAGAAACAGAAGATCTGACTAATAAAGTATTAGCGTGATACATACCTTGCTGCCTTCCCTTGATTCAAGGCCTAACGGTCCAGTCTACCAACTTATGGGAGTTCTTGGTTAAATCATTTAGAATTACATTTGGAGGCTGACCGCCAACAGAAAGAGCGGCTTCGACTTAAACAACCTGTCCAATACGCCAGGAATGACCACGGAATTTAGAACATGGTTTGGTTGTCGGAGGAATAAAAATCTTGCTTTCAAGCCAATCGAAGCCATTCTTGTCTCACCTTGAGCCGATCTTATTCAATGGATTGTGACTTCTCAGCTTGAGCTTTCGATCGAATTTCCATTGATGGACTAGTTGGACTCTTCTATCTAAGCTTGAGCCCGAAGCGAGTTAAACTCGTCCTTCATTTCATACCTCAGTCCGGTGCCTATGGGTTCTAGCCCCATGACCTTTCCGTATTCGTCCTGTTTTCGTCTTGAATAGTAAAGAAACGGGCTCCAGTAGCGAATGAAATGAATAACTTCGATTCGGCAAGTTATCCTTCGACTTCGGAATGATTTCAAGAAAGATCTCCGCTCCCCTGCTTTCGAAGTTGTAGACTGGTCGAGTCAGGTTGATCCGGTCTTACTGTTGGATTGATCTGGGCTTCCCAAAAGATCTCATGGAGGACTGGGTGGACTATTTCGTTGATGGCTATATGGAATATTGAAGTGGACTGGCTATTGTAGTATTCGATAGAAAGCAAGAATCAACAGCATTTGAGTCGTACGCAGCTTGGAACAGCTGATTCTCTGTAGGCCTGCGCTTATATCACTACCACTACAGGTGGAATCCATGGAATTTCCTTCTACTTGACCGATGAACTCTCTTGAGTGATATCGTACTCACCAACCGAACTAGAATGAGATATATCACCTACGGATGCACAAAAGAAAGAAAAGGAGTGGATAGATCATCCCCAAGGATGAACATCGGAATTGTGATTGGATCTGACCTGACCACCTCCAGGACCGCTTGAAAAGGGCCTACGGTGGGTAAAAATTTTTCATTTATCTGCTGGAGACGGAGCTAAGCGATAAGTTGGCAAAGAAAGGTGAGGGACAAAGCGGTTTGCGAGACAAGGTTAGCTATGCGCCCCGAAGCCCTAATACCACGTCTTCCCTAGCGGCAAGACCATCACTATAAGCAATTACTCGACCCATTGTTGCCAGTCGAAACCAGAAATACGCGTAAAACGCAACTAAGGTCAGGAATTTTCTACTATAGGGTCTCGTTCCCACGCCTTACTCCCAATGCTATTTTCTCTCTCCTATTCAGTTCTCATTCTGGTTCTGGCTGTTCACCTTCACTAATGATTTTTTTCGATCCTCTACCGACCTTGCCAAGATCAATTCAAGTAGAAAAGAGGGAAGGGAAGGTGCCAAGCCTGATTGGATTGCAGCACTAGTAAGGGAAGGCACTTTCTTTTTTAGCCAGTGAGTGAGGAAAAAGAAAGTGCCATTCCATCTGCCTTCGAGCTCAGCTAATCCCCAGCCCCTTCTGTTGCAGTAAAAGGGGAATCGGAAAGGAAGATGAATTTTCCTAAGAACAAGCGACTTCTGGACTTTCTGTGGCAAGCCCCTCTATCGATTGTGAGTTCCCAGCCATGGGGAGTTCTCTTTCTCCAGTTTGAGATCCAGCTGGCTAGTTTGAAACTGTTTACTTTACAGGGGGTAATCTAGTAGCAGTACCGGTCCCGATGGTGATCTCTTTGGGGTCCAGGCCGGTACTTTTCCCATCCGCTGTGATAAAAGCCTGTTTTGTAAAGCCAGTTAAAGGCCAGCAAATGCAATCTCTGAGTCTAAGGAAATTGCTTTTACTTTACACCGGTGTGAAACCCTTCTTTTTCTTTTCCTTCCTTGTGCGAACCATTTCCAGGACTGGACTCAATTTTCTAAAACCAGTGAAGATATTTGCAATTCTCTTCTCAATGTCGTGCCAGCTGAGGGAATAGTTTACAGGCAAGTTACATTTGCTGTGGAACCTGTCGAGGCTGGTCAAGATCAATAGGCCAAGTTACTTTGAAAGCCTTCCAATAGGAGTTCCCTTTGTAAGACCTGCTCTCGGAAACTGCCGAGCTTGTTGAAGTTTTAGAAACCACTTTGCTCTGCTTGCGGTCCATTCCCTTCATTTTTGAGGAGGGGTGGTGAGACAGAGCTGGAAACGAGCCCTCGGGGTGCTGCTGCTTTTGTTGAGGCGAGCCCGGTTGCTTCGTAAGTGAAATAGGGGTGAGTTTAGCTAATGAATTGCTATTTTGAGTTGTAGTTTTGAGTGGTGGTATAAATGGGGCTCTGTAGGCCCCATTGCCTTGTTGTTGTGTAGTTTTTCTTTTCGAGTGTTGGAGCTGAGCTGATTGGAGCTTGGGATTTCCTTAAGCGAGTTCAAGGAAGTGACGTGAAGGTAGCCTTAGGTAAGGAGCTGACGAGATAAACGGGTCTCCACGTCTTTTGGTAGTGGGAGACAGAAGGCGGATTGACGCATCTGAGCAGGCAGGTAAGACTTAGTGCTTGGAATATGAATGCTATGAGGCTTGGGCGAGAGAGCAGGTGACGGAGGCCTAGATATTGTGTGAAAGCAGCGCTGGAAAGCAGCCTATAAGAGCTGTAAACAAGTGAGATAGGCACGTAGTAAAGAAGGGCTGAACCCCTTACTCATGGAACTACTAGCAGCTGGATGGCTATCGTCCTGGTTGGTCCAATTGTTAGAGGCTCGAGATGTGGAGTTTCTCGTGTTACGAGCACTCCTAACCGTAGCCCGGGTATACATCTTTTTCAAAGTTTATCGCGTGTCCTTCTTTTCAAGCAAGATCCTTGAAATCCTATCCTGGCTCTAGTGACACGATTGGGTTGGGGAAGTCTCATATTCCGAAAGCTCACTATGGTAGAGATTTGAAGAATCCTACTCTCCAAAGGCATCACTATATCGTCTTGAGATTTTCCCATGAGGCATCCTAGTAGAGAAGTTTGCGCGCTGGTTTCCACGATTCTCTTTACGTAGAGCTTATGTACTCTTTCCGAGCGATTTCCCGTTAGGCTTCGCTTCGGATTTCCTTCTCTAAAGAAGAAAGACCTAACTCTCTAGGGTTGCAGTTGGTAAGAAACAGGATATCATGGACGTCTCGCTGAGGCTTCCAGATACAACTAAAAGTATTCCGGGGAGGAATCAAAAGAACTGTCAGATGAAAGTAGTTCACGCGCACGCGCCCCTACTTGTCTTCATTTAACAGGACTGTTTGCAATGCTTCCTTAAAGCACTAAAAGAAAGGTAAGGGGGCAATCGATACCTTAACTTCTTAACCTCGAGGGGAGCCACGCTTCCTTTGTTCTAGTTACTAGACTCGGGGGGAAACACCTACTTGTTCCCAATCAAAGGCACTGGCTTGCTTCAGGAGTTAAGCTTCTTCGTTTCGTAAGGGGGGATTACTAACTTCTTCCACTGAGGCGGATACAGGCTTCCTTAACATGCTCAAATTCAGGCTCAATAAGGCAAAGGGATATCGATCTGCTGTTTAGCGAATCGAATCTCTCCGTTGCCTTGTTATAGCTGTACTGTTATCTATCGGTCTGAAGTTAACTCTTCAATCGCTTGTTTATTAAGCCAATAGGGAATCGGGTAAGGTACGCATGACTGTCTTAAGCAAATAAGTCCTGCCATTGGTATCTGGGTCCTGCTATTGGTTATCTGGTAAGGCTCGAGCTCTCCTGTCGGCATCTGCCCTTGTAGGATCTGCATCTGGCTTTGCCTTCGCTCTTGCTATTTATGGTTCGGGTGCTGGATATGCTGCTAGCGTAGGGTCTGGCTCTTCACGATCTGGAATAAGCTCCGTTCCTATATCCCTTGGTGTGTAGCTTAGCTAGCGAAGGTCCAAGTGGAAATGATGTCATCCCCCGTTAATAGTATGAACTAAGGGCTTTAGTTGAATAATTGAATCTCCCGACCCAGGTTGCCATCTTTGCTAGTATCTTATCCACAATCGGGGCTGGAGTCTCATGTCATTAGGAAATGGGTTGATGCCCTTTTTCCCTTACTAATCATTAATCCCCTCGAGTTAGCCACATAGCCGAGGTCATCAGCCTTTCTCCTTCGGTGGACAGCGACCGCGTTCTATCAATGAAGAAAATTCTATGGATTCGGGCGAAAAGAAGACCCGGCATTTCACTGGTCGAATTCCAGGGGTGCGGGAAGGTAAGAGTAATCTAACCGGCAAAGCTAATTTATGTTTTATTAAATGAAAATGAATTTCCACCTGGCCAATTTAGGATGTCCATTTGTCTTTCTAGAGCGTATATCTTTACTTTCTTGTGTAGGCCATGACCCTTCTGTTGGTGCTTTCAAGGGCTTGATCTATTCGTGGTTTGAGGATCGGGGATGAACCTTGCCGGCCACTTGGATGTCGAGCCATATATGACGCATGCCTTCGTCTATCTTCTTCTTGTACTAAGTCACATTATTAGGTTTACCATACTTGCTCTGTCCCCAAAAACGTACGGGGCCCACATTCTCTTGGTACAAGAATGCCTCCTGGGCGTGCACCTTAACAATAAGTGGCTCCTCATCTGCCCAGATGATTTCAGCATCCTTTCCATTCCAAAACACCAAGAGTTGGTGCAAGGATAAGGATGATGGGACTACCATCCAAGCGTGGATCCAGTCTCTCCCTACCAAGACCTTGTAGCTGGCAGTGGCCTCTACCACGAAGAATGCTGTTAGCGCGGTTTTGCTGCCAACTGTCATGTCTGCGGGGAATAACCCCATTGTTTTAGAGATTCCTCCTGTGAAATTCATGATGCATAAATCTGTGGGCAGCAAATCATTTTTGTTCTTCTCGAGTCGGTTCAGAACGGACCATGGCAAGATGGCCCCGCCATCGACCAATACCCAAGACACCGGAACTCCCTCGAGATCTACCTTGTCTATTATCTAGATAGAGCGCCTTCAGGTGCATAGTCATAGCAAAGGGGGGTCGATCTCATTCCATCGTATATGACATGCATGTCTCCGGTGGTCCATAAGCGGTCCAAAGAGCCATTTCTCCTTCCTAGCAACCTCTTTCTCTCTTTCCTTCAAAGAGCTACTCCTGTAAGCCATAAAGCGACGGGGTAACCGGCACTCATACCTTCCCGCTACGCTTCCTCCTTGTCGGCGTTTGGAAATGGCTCAGGAAGCAGATCTGAAAGGCGCATTCAAGCGAGTTGATCAGAGGGTCAACTTGGGAAAGCCCTTCGGCTGCGGTAGTTAGAGGATCATCGGATAGCTATGAAAGGCATGACGGAAGAAAGGACCGAGCTGATTCTATAGCTGCCTATTCTGTAAGAGTGGATTCTAGCACAAGAACTTCTTCTTTGATTCAATTGCAGCTCCTTCTATGCCATCACTCCCGGATTCGTACGCTGATACGATCACACCAAGAAAAGACTAGGACCGCTTAGGAATGAAGTTCGCTTTCCTCGGAGCAGGAAGAGCCGGCTTGACTTTCTCTGTGGTAGCTAGGCCTGGTAGCATGGTTAACGGTAGCATCTTTGCGAGTGACGGAGTAGGTACTGAAAGTCTCGACCAGAGGGAGAGGAGCGAAAGAGGATTGACCTTGACCGTGGCAAATTGACTTATTAAAGAAAGAATAACGTAGGTAGACTCACTAGAATAGGAGTTCCCGTCAAATGATTCATTTAAGAAAGATCCGATACCAAGTGAGAGCGAGCTAGCTGTTGGTGCTATAGTAAGTCGTATACTGATCACGACGAGTCATCTTCTTGCTCAAGTGGAATCACTTTCATTTGGCTCGTTACTACTTTTCGATAGAGAACGATTTATCTTCTCCTGTATGAAAGGAAAGTCGTTAGGCTTGGTTTTCTTTGAGTTCAATCGAGCCGTCTTTGCTCTTATCGATGTGATCCTTGTCTTGATCTTCTTATTGAGCTTCATAGAAAGTATGAGAGTTGCTGTGCATACCTCAGGGAAGGATATTGAAAGTAGTTCTACGATGAAATGAATTCTACCCTCTTTCTTCTCTTGCAGCCTATGCCGGCCTTAGATCTAGCTAAATGAGCCAATTAATCTAAATCTTAATATGTTCAATTAAGGGAGAGCCTTCTGGAATAGCAATAGCCTGTGCCTCTATAATTGAATTGCCTAAACGAAGATTCAATAAGAAGCTCAAAGAACCATTTACTTCGCTTTACCCTTCGTTCGCTTGTTAACCCAGGTCTCGTGTGCCAGTAAGGGTCAACAAAAACAAAGAAGTCCATCTTCTGCAACCGTCAGCTTCCCCTGAATTTCCACATCTAATGACCTGTAGCCGATTGCTTACTTTACTCCTTTTTATTCCAATTTCGAATTGAAAGGCAATTAGTTTATTCTCTAAATGTAGCATCCCGGAAGTAAGCAAGCTACCTTGCCCTACTTTACCTGAATGGGCCCTCCTTGTTCGTTACCCAGCTTGAACAACTTCTTTCGTCTTTCGACTCAGCCAGCTTCTTCCTGTGCTTACTATTAGAGCAAAAGGCGAGGTCTAGTCTTTCACTTTATGCACCGAGAATCTTTCTGAATAGAATAGGAGGCTCTTATTATTGGCCTCGATGTCTCCGTCCTAATGGGTCCTACCATCCTATAAGTTCGAGTAGATTCCCAGTAGGTCATTTTCGGCAGCTCAGTCCTTTGAATATAGGGTTCTAAGTCAGAAGTGAGTCTCATCCTCATACTGTGCCAAAGCAAAGGACTTGGTCGAAGGGAGAATAGGAAAGCAAAGGCTAAGGCAGGGGATCGCCTCAGGAGTCAGCTTACCTTCTTGGTACCCTTACTCACCAAGTCAAGATCCAGAAAAGAAGGGAAGCTAGCCCCTCTTACTAAAAAAGGGGAGAACTTGAACTAGCTAGGGCGCCCTCGTTTGGGGCATAACTGTCAGAGGAAAGCGCAACGAATACCATCTTTAAGAGAGAAAGCTCCCCGCCGCTGAAAGAGACCGAAGAAGGTTCAACTAGCGCTTAGAGTTCGGTGCGAGGATCAACTCCGTACCCTTCCTTCAGATAGTTACCGCTTTGCACGAGCTGAGACAGTGTAGATAGATCCGGATAAGGCAAAGATCACATTCCTACTGCTATAACTAAGACTAGGGATTACCTCAAAGAGGCGGATAAAGCGCATCTGAGCGTCTTGTCCCACTCTTCCGATTACGGAGTGACTGATGGACGCCACTACGGGGTATTCAGTCCTTCATGGACGGATACATGGGCTACAAGAAAATCCGCATGGCGAGTCCACATATGTTGGTACCGAAAAGGACGAGGACCAGAAGACGCCAACATAGAGCAGAAGAGAATAAGATAGGATGGATGAACTCCCTATCCACTGATTTCATGTTCCAACCCTCACCACACGATGGATATCGCGTAGTTGTTGAAGCAGTAGTTTGGGTTCTTTCATATGTTGCTGATGAAAGTCAATCTTTCATAGTTTCCGCAGCGCAGAGATGTATGCGCAGTGTCGGTAATCCGATTTCTTCTTCTTTATGTGAGAAATGGCGGGGTTTACGTAAATGTATCAACCGCGCTATAGGGACAATTGGGCTTTCGCTAAACCAAAGAGAAATATCATTCTATTTCTTCGATCCGGAGGTGGAGCTATCATAGGACTGAAGTGGCAGACCGGCATGGAAGGGAAGTCCCACGGAATATGGAATAAAGGACAAGAGCCTCGGTGAACAGCGCCCAACTCATTAGGGGCGTCGTAAACCTACCTTTCGCCACAAGTCTTAGACCTATGGAAATCCTAATCTTAACTAAAAGCAAGCAGGAAGCTAGGAGGCCGGAAGACCACTTCTTTCTACTCGTGCGTACAATGATTTTTTTGGAGGTACCCTATGTTCTATTCCTTCCTGTCCTAGAAACGATACAATCTTGACTTTCTTTCTCTTGTGAAGCTGTCTCTTGTTTAGCGAAAGTCTTCTTTTGCTGCCTATGGATCTGTCTTATCTTGCAAGAGCCGATTTGTTCAAAAATGATTACTGAAGACTTTATTAAACAACCTGAGATTCGAGCTATGCTATGCCCTGAGTGAGGTTGAAAATCGTTAGCAAGGCTAGGCAACTTCCCGCTCCTGTTCGGTACCATAATCATCTTTCTTGTACCTCGATAACCAAATCCCAGATGTATTCTCACGAACTTTCAAAATAGCACAATCAATAAAGGGAAGTGCGCCAGCCCTTAGGCATCCCACTCTTTTAGCTCTTTTAGACCATCCTTTTAAGGTTAAGGACCGAGGGAGTAGCGAAAAACCTTTTCTTTAAGGCAACAAGGTTGGCAGCAGACTTCGAGGACAGTTTTGGATCGACTTCCGCTCCTCTCTAATCAGTCGAGCTTCTTTCGCTCCTTCTTCTCCGCTATGGAATCCCACGTGGAATGCAAAGCATTCTTTTCGACCTTGTACTAAGCTAAGGAATCATAGCCGGGCCGGAACTCTGGATCTATCAATAAGAAGGTTCGAACTCTCATTGCCTGCTTATCAGGCTAGATTCCGTCCGATCTTGTTTGACTGCAAAATAGCCCAGAAAAGAAAAGCCATCCAAAGGGCTAAGCCCATATAACCTCGGCCCACCCAAATAAAGTTCAGCGGTCTCTACCCAGCCCATGATCCAAAGGATCCGAAACCAGTAAATCATGCTATCCTTACCTTTCAACCAACCCCTTCGATTCCGCTTCTGCAGCAGTATATAATCTCGGTTCCCTTACCTTAATGTCTACAGCTCCATTTGTTTTTCAGTGATGGCAAGAATCCGCGAAAGACTTTTTTTTCTTTTTCTTGTGTTCTTTCTGAATGGCAGCATCGCTCTCCCTCGTGCAGGAATGCTGCACACTCTGCCGCAAAAGGGGACCACTTTCTTCCCCCCAAAAATGTCAATTCCAACATCAGGGCCCAGCAAGCAGCATAATTCTGTTCCGAGGCTACTTCCAGCAACAGTAGTATATGGTTCAAAACGCCTTGTTCCATCCGGCGCGAATCCCCTCCATCACTAGTATAGTGGAGGTCTTATTTGTATTGCAATAATGAATAAATGTACGAACACAAATAATGAGCAGACCAGCCCACTTTTCTATGTGGGTTCATTTCATAATTGATTTATGTTTTGAATAAAGAAGCGCGCCCCTGTTAGTGTAACGTAGGTGTCTTTCTCGGTTGATGGATGGGATAAATGCCTATATCGCTTTGTAATGTTATTGTCATGTTGATGCTATTGCTATATTAAAGAATATAATCTAAAAAAGTTGCTTTAGTCCCAAATTGTCTTTCTCGTACTGTGTAAACGAACTTCAAGTCTTAATTGTGTACTCCCAGGAAGCGTCACAGCCTAGGTTTGGGCCACCTCCGATGTCGATCTGCAGTAAATAGTTTGTTTTCTAAAGTCGTTTTCCGAGGTAGGTTCTATTTTAACCTAGAGCGATTTGCCTGCTTCTTTCTAGGCTATAGTTTACCTGTATCATGCAAATGTCCAACACTTAGGTGCTTTCTAAGATCATCCTATATGAAAGATGTATGACATGTGTGGATAATGAATGACTTGCATGGTATGCAATCTGAACGCCCACAGAGTACAAAAGGTAAGACCTAATAAGAGAAATGAGCTTAGCACAACACGATATGGGATAGAAACCGAATCCTAAAAGGAGAAAACCCATCACTGAACAATCATAGGAATAGAAGAAATAGGTTCAGACCAAGTGACAGAACTCTCTATGAGTTGGGCTACATAAAAGATCCTATTCTAAAATGGATGTAGCTTAACTAAAGCCCAATGCAGGTTGAACTCTATGGAATCTAAGCCTCACTACCCTCTTAGAGCGTTACAAGGAATTTTGGGCCTAATGACAAGAGTTTAAAGTATGGGTTCAACCATAGGTGAAAGATAGCCTACACACGTTCGGCCTAACTCAAGGTAATGGGCCAAACCTAACGAGTCCAAACAAATTGGATCTTATTGTATGACAAAACCACAGATTGGGCTTAATATTCAAGGCCCAGAAAAGATGGGTTGAATCCAGAAAGCCTTACCGCTCTTATTCCGCAGCCTTTATCACATAGCAGTCGACGCAGAAGAGAGCAGCCCTACAAAATAGTCAAACTTCCTTCCTGTGATGTTAGTATTCGTATTACATACACTGATGTAAGTGGAATCAATCACCTAAATGACATGATTTAACTGCCAGTGAGATTAGGAGCTTCATGAGAAGAGTAAGTTGAATCATTTAAATAGCATGATTCCTCAGCTGAAGCATTGTTTAAACACTGAAAGAGTGATATTATAATATACCTGAGAAGGAAGAAAGTTGAATCATCCAATTCGCGCTCGCTCTAAAAAATAGACTATCCACAGTATAAATAGAGAATAAACAAGAACTGCCATTTGCCAGAAAACTCTTCTTTCGATAAAAAAGAAATCCTTACACTCAAAGAGATTTCTAAAACAAACAATGGCTATGGCTGAAGAATGAAAACTAAACCAACTTTTCTCTGAAATAGAGAAAGAAGAAAAATTGATACAGGAGCGCAAGGAACTCCTTCTAAGGTTCTGGAAAAAACTTCCAACAGACACTCCCCTAGACCATACCAACTCGCTTTGGACCACTTCTCCCACTAGACGGGACATTCTTGAAGCCAAAAAGGTTGTGAAAGAGAATCAGAGAGTTTCTCAAGGCTAATCGAACGAAAAGGCATCCACTAGAAGCAAGACAGGTGGAATACATGCTAAACCAACTCCCTCGCTTAGTTAACTACTACGAACAGAAGATCCGTAGGAAAATAACTCTCCTGGCAACACGGGACGGTTACAAGAAGGAGCTAGGTGATAACGGTTTTACGTAGCGGGCTAGTTCCCCTAAAACGACAAGTTGGAGAAGTCAGGTATACCAAAAAGATCAGAATTAATGCTTACAGATATGAGAAAGGATTAGAGCAGTACCATCAACAAGGAGAAGGCTTCGTAGTAACAAATTGCATAAAAGAAGAACTTAATGGACTATTACACTTTACACTTTATCTGTACCTTATTTAGCGGATCAGCCATGATTGGCCACTCGCCCCGAAGAATCGGGAATCTTTTTAAGCGTCACAGGAGTTCCAAGTCTAAGGAGGTTACAGTAAGTGTTCTGCGTCATGCATCAATCCAAACGAAACATAGAGACTTATTAAGGCAGCCGGTTTAGGGTACTAGACAGTAGATCCTCAATCGTTATCCTTAGGTTAGCAATAGCCTGTTAGCTTCGACGTAAATTGGGAAGGAAGGCTCTGCCTAATAATTAATCACTAATTTTCCTATTCTTGGTTTGCTTTTGGTTGCACTGATTAATTCCGGTTTAGCTTCAAGATAAGCTTTAAGTCTAGCTCCAATTGAGCCTTCGAGCTTGCCCCCTTTGGGCGTTCATTTTAGTCTCTCCGCTACCATTCCTCTTGACTTTCGTATTTCATATGCTTGTGCTACTTGTGTTAGTAGTCATCTTAATCGTATTGATAGTCAGGCTTGTATGCTCGTAATTATCTAACCTTAGTTTGTTTTGGAATTGCATGCTGTGGGATTTGCCAGCTAACATAGAAAGAAGTGCAGCTATTCATTCTGGAGAGTCAGAAGAGTCGAGTATCAATTTGCCGTACAGACATTCCTATGGAACAACCTTCCAGGTAGAATTAAGATACGTAAGATGTTTCCATCTCATCCTGCTTCCACAAGCTCAAACCAAAACCTGATGAATAAGAGCAATTTAAATGAAAGCAACAGAAATCCACAGGAAGTTAGCTTTCTTCTAATCCCAGGTAAGGTATAACCTTCCTTTTCATAGCTCGGAATGAATTTCCGTATCATCTTTCCTACGCTCGGGAAGTGCGAGATTAACTATCCTTTCTTCCGTTAAGGAAGATGCCTTCATCAATCCAATCAAAGGGGCAAGAAAAGGTGGTTGGTTGAATTCTATCCACTAGATCACAGGGAAAGGTCTCGAAAAACCCCATTGATAAATATAGAATGGGCAAGCAATAAGGCTCCCGATCAATCTCAGTAAAATGTAGGTTGCGCCTATCAAATTGATCATTGACAAAGAGCAGGCAGTGCCTTATTGGGCGGTCTCTGTACCGGTTGATCAGAGCTTGGATCATATTCAGAACCAGGAGAGTTGGTCAAGTCCTTTATATACATCATTGAAATGGTGGCCGGTACCGGTGGGAAAGCAGATGAGTCGATAGCACCACTTGGGTCATCATCAATGGATAGAGAAGAAGAGGCGGGTTGGCTAGGTTTTTAATTCTTTGTTTCGGATCCAAGAGAAGAATGTGGTGGAAAGCTTGGTATTGATCCCATTGGCTCGGCATCAGCATCAATGGCACCACTCGGGTCATATGTCCCAGGTAGAGGTGTAGGAGAAGGAGTTGAATCGAGGTACTGACTTGCCTCTTCAGAGGATGGAGGAAGGAGAGATGGTTAGTTCGGGTCACCAGTCGGAGATGCAGCTACGGGGTTCAGAGTCGAAAGGAGTGGTTTACCGGGGCAGATGGATGGCAGGTCTATTAGACTCCAATGAAGCGGGAGGAAATCGAATCTAGGTATGGGTAGGAATCGCGAACGGAAAGGTTTAGGGTAGTAGGTCCGCTGATCGGATTGGACACGGAGTTAGCCTCCAGTTTCCATGTCCCAAAAATCCTTGTCTGATGTGAATCTTCTCTTTAATAGTTAGGGAAGGGAGGGAGAGACTTTATAAAAATTTGCGCAATGGGGCGAGCTATGACTTCGTGCCCGCCTTCCCTACTCAAATAGAACGACTAATGACAACCATACCCTTTCCTTACGGGGTGTTCTCAAAACGTACCCTTACAGGTTTAATGTAGCTAGAAATCCCCACTCAACATTGGTATAACAGTTTCTTAGTTGTGGGTTAGATAAGCCAATGTAGTCACTCGTGAAAGAATAGCTGCGGATGTAGGCGTAGACGCTGGTGTATCACCCGGGACCATAACTGTACGAATGTTAGAAGCACGTGTAAAAGCGGGAACCGTGTATTGGCTGTTATACGTGTAGCGGCTGGACCAGGTATAGCAGATGGAAAGCAAGTAAAAAAGTGCTTCTTTCGATGCCTATCTTCTTTTTCTTTCTCCTATGAGACGGAAGTAGAGGCCAGCCAAGCTATGCATATAGTCAAGATTGTAGTGCCGGTACCTATGTCTGCTGTGCCTGCGAATGCTTGGTTTCCCCTCGTGATGTGGTGGCAGGGCTAAAATAAGTGATTGATTGGGAGGATTCTCGACCTGTACTCTAACTTATTGATTTGTTAGTTTGTGGTAGCCGCCCCTACTCACTTTATAGGCTCGAGAGACCTACTTCTATAAGTCCTCGGGTCCATGGTCAATGAATGGTATCTTGTCCTCCCTAGGTGGCTTATGATCACTCTTCTATCTGGTCTACTTTAAACGGTAAAAGCTACCTTACCTTATTTATAACTTGTCCAAGCCAGCTTGTATGGTTAAATAAAGCCCAGGCAGTCGGTCCACTCCGGCAGGACTGGAAGGGAAAGAGAAGAAACCATTCCAAGGCAACAAACCTACAGGTAAACCACCGCCAACATGGATGCTATTCCGATACTTCTGGGAAGGAGCTGCTTCTGACTCGGTCTCACCTCGCCTCCTGGACCAATATATAAAATAGAATACTACGATGTCTTCCGCCGCAACCCAATTTGCAGGGAGATAGCGGGAGTAAGGACTTTAAGCCTTTTAAAACCACCAGCAGGTAGACGGCCCAACGAACCTAAGCAGATCTAACACCAGCCGGTCCAACCACCTATCCCGAATGAGCTAACTCCGAACACCAGTAGCTAACGGTCCTTGTTCCGGTCTTCCTTGTCTTTCCTTGTTCTTGTTCTCGCATAAGCAGGTATAGGGTATGAGGGGGTATGGAGCCAGCGTCGATTACAGCATGGTAGGCTGGTTAGACCTACCGTTGTTTAACCCATCCAACAAGAAAGAGAAAGAGCGAACGAAAAAGCCCTAAAACGAATTAGCCGATAGGATCCTAGCTATTACCTCTTTAGCTGCCGAGTTGGCTTGTTTAGTTAGCTACTAGTTCCCAATCAATCAACCAAGAACAGTCTTCTTACCATTCAAGGGTAGACTTTTGCTGATGTAGCTCCTGTGCCTTTAGCAGTAGTAGTATCCTTTCAAGAACTTCTATCCGAAAACTAAATAAAGAGAAGCAGCTTTCGGAGCCGAATGAAGTTCTAGGGTGAATAGCCGCCGGTGCTGCTATTAAATCATCTGATTGAAGTCAAAATGCCACATAAGTCATACCAGCTTTTGTCGGCGTAACTGTTGAAGCAGAATAGGAATACACAGTTGAAGATGTATAAGTCAGGAACAGAACTCGAACCCTGGATTAGCCGGTTAACCGGGTAATCAGTATATAGAAACTATAAACAACTCATATACCGCGCCGAGGCTCTGTTTAAGAGAGTTGCTGCTTGAATAGCTAAAGGGAAAGGTTACAAGGCATTTTTAACTCGTTTACGGGACCTGTGTCAAAGGAAAGGATTGTTGCACTCTCTTGCTCAAATGAATTGACATTTGTGGATGGTTGTTCATTCGGGATTCTTCTATCTATATTTAGAACTACTCCGGCTTTTAGCCTTTTGAACCAGTGGAACCCTAAAGGCACTCGCCCGTTCAAACTCTTCTGTCCATCCCATCTAAAACCGTGAATCCGGGGACAGAGACCTAGCCGCTGCTCTCTCTGTTGCTCTTCGAGCTCCACTCCACTCGTTCCTTGAAGAAGGCTTTTGACACGCCTCCAATTTATTTACCCTTTTGAGAAGGTTTAGCTTTACATTGAGAAGCAGGATACCTGCGTATTTAATGAGGATTCAATCCAGCCAAAGGATTTATCATTATTTAACTTGTTACCAAAAGTTGCGTACATTATTTTATTCAGCACACTAGCGAAAGAAGTGAAAATTAGGTGGTCTTCCCTTGTCGGTGATATAGTGACATAATAATCAGGGAAGATCGAAACGGAAATAAAAAATTATTGATATCTCAATTGGTCCCTTCCCCCATCTTTAGGTAATAGTTGAAGCTGAAAGGGGGAAAAGTTAGACTTTTTGGCCATCACTTCCGACTACCCGAGCTAATGATAGAGGCAAGAACACCTTCCGACCAGGCCTTACTATAACCAACCTCACAGATCCAACTCAATCTTTTACACCGATGTATCGTACTCTCTCGACCAGGTCATCAAAAAGACTGCTAAATCTTTCCGAAGTGAGAGAAGGAGGGAAGGCGCGCTACAACTAACATAACAGCCAGCTGAAAAACGTTAGCTAGCTAGGCTAGCGCGCAATGGCTTTCTCTGATTCTGATAGGGGCTCGCTTCTTCAAGCTCCGCCCAACCTATACAAGGTGTTGCTCGCTTTCTCTGAGCCACTAGTGGCTTATGTAGTGGTCGGCATTCCTCCTTGCCCCCCTACTTAAGCTT
>OX940971.1:270000-275000 GCA_954870475.1 Euphrasia confusa
GACGAAAGGGCGAGAAAGGGCTTGCGTTCGTCCCCTATCTATTTTAATTGATTTACAGCGCCTATTTTCAAGCTTATAAAAGGAATTTATTAACTTTAAAGAGTGTCTCTCCTCTCCGGCTCGTTATTTGATACCTTTTCTTACGCTTCTTCCCGCAGATTCCACTCGTAATTGATTAGCCTCTCATATATATATAAGATGTTTATTGTTTATCCCCGGATGGCTGCTTCCAACTTGCCTTGTTTTTTTCCATACAGACCGCCTTGATACGAGATCCTCCTAGCCTCTGTCTATATTTTAGGTCTCTGTTCGCCTTTTCCCGCCAGCTTAGCTATGTGCTTGGTGTCAGCTACGAAGCCCCTTTTTGAAGGGAACCCAACCTACCAACAGACTTTAGTAAGTAGTTGGCTTAGTCAGTGAATTCGGTGAATAAGCGAGTGGAACTCTTGCTTGTTTGATTCCAGTGGTAGTTGCGTCAAGCAGCATAAGCACTTACCTGACCATGAGTGTAGAGTGTAATAGGGCAATTTTTTATTTATGAAATGGGGACCCAATAGGAAGATAAAAAGAGAACTAATCTCATTCGTGACACACGTTGATTCGAACAAAGTACTTCTTTACTCTTTCTTATTCTTAGGAGAATTACCCCCACTCCGAAATAGCAGCAATGCTGGCATGCTGATCCGCGATTACTGATTACTAGCGATTCCAACGAATTAAAGTAAAGGCTAATGGCCTTAACTACTTAAACGAATCAATCTCCCACTTCTCTACTTTAGTAAAAGGAGGGTCTGAAAGAGTTCTGCTGCTCATCGCTTTCAGACCTATCTTTGTGCTTACACTACAATATGTAGCACCTTCCCAGCTTGGGTCCTCGCTTTGGGATGAATTCCTTCTACATAAAGAGAGGATCCGAGCCTTGAATCAAGACACAGGAGTTTGATCAAATTGGGTGTGGGGCCTTAAAGGAGATCTTACCTAGGGTGGAGATTTCAGAAAGAAAGGAAGTAATCCGTCTCCCTTGAATGGTAGCCCTTGCGGGGATTAAAGAGAGATCGCCGCAGGGTAGGAGTAGTCATCCAAAAGAAATGGAAAATCGTGAGTTTTTCGGGCAATCAATCTCTAGCTTTCGACTCTGCTAAGAAGCAGATAGGATCAATTTCACTAATAAAGGATATTCCCTAGGGCAAGACATCCCAAGGAACAAAGAAAAGAAAGAACTAAAGCTTTTGTACGGAGACTTCGGGAAGGCAAGCTTGAAGAGGTTTATGCTTAGGCCTTCTCCCCGTTGCCACCTCTAACACTACCACACCAAAGCTGTAAACATCTGTCTTCTCGGTGGGAATACCCAAACATACTCAGGTGCAAGATATCCCATTGTTCCTGCCGGTATAGTTGCTTCTCTTGTATTCGAACTGTGTTCATAAACTTCTACAAAAAGACCAAATCTTAACGAAGTGGAAGGAATGGATCTATCTCCTACTGCCTCTTCAAGTGGGAGTAGGAGTTCATGCGTAGAATAGGTCATCAAAGAGAGTCCAGTTGCCTCGTGCCTAGGAGAAGGTATCGTCTGAAGGGGTGCTTTCACTTCCTTCCATTCTTCCACTTCCAATCAGGAAAGTGCCATTGGTGCTTGTCTCGCTCCTTGTGCCGGGTGTGATCTAGTTCTTGTTCGTATAGTCTCAAAGTCTGCTTATAGAAAACGACGTTTTGAACCCTTCACGTATGAGATTACCTGTGAGTCTTCTGCTTCCCTTGCCTTTACAGAAGGACGAGGTAAACGTTCTTCTTATAGCTCTTGCTCAACTCCTTTCGTAGCTTCGTTCCTTCTTTGCTCAATAGGATCCTTCCTAGATGCTCAAATTTACGGAGCTTAACGCCCTATCGGATAAGAAAACACATGCGAAAGGCAGCGTGATGACAGTTGATCTTTGGCTTACTGACTAATAGTGGGCACGGAACGGAAATAGAGAAGTTAAGCAAATAACTTAAGACCGCCATTGCGATAGTAGCTACCATCCTTTTTTCTAGGGTCTCCTTCTGGTTGAAAGCTGCAACTATAGTATAGGGGGACATAAGCAAGAGCTAGTGGATCACGGCTACCTAGCATCATGGCTACCAGCACCAACAGCATTCGTAATTCCAATAGCTGTTGCGGATCGCGATGCAGTACCTGTTCAATAGCTCACGCCCGGGTTATATATAATCTTTCATCTCGATTGGGTTCGGGAGACATGGTTTAGCAGTTAATTACATCTCGAAGAAGACCTCCGGACGCCGGCCAGTAGAAAACTATTTATATATTTTGCAGGAGACACACGAGAGGCGGCCAAAGATTCAGACTACGGTCGAAGCCAATTAGGTTCGGAGGAGGATGAGACCCTTTCACTCCATGAAGTAGCGAGGCTCTTAACGAGTCTCTGAATTAACAGTAATATGCCATGCCTTTTCCAAACAGACGGGATTCCGCTACAGCTCGCTCTGTCAGTCCACTAGCAATAGACCAGCAGTCTAGCGACTTCCGCTACGCACCTGAAACCTGAAAGCTTAGTAAGAAAGCCTCTAGGCTGATTGACCATTAATTCTGTAACAGTGGAAATGGGACCTCTGGCGGCAAGGAATGAGAACAGAACCTATTGACAGGCTTATAACACTTCTCCTTCCGCACACAGTCGATGCTTCTTTTCGTGGAGCAAAGCAAAAAAAGAAAAAGGAAAGGTTGGCAGTGAAGGGGCGAAGCGGTTACCTATATTAGAGAGATTTGAGATTCAATGTGGGTGGGAATCTTATTCCATAACCAGGCGGAAAGGCTATGTTTTCGATTCCGCATTTGGAAGATCTTTCTATCCTTCTCATCTCAGATGCGCGTAATCGTCTTAAGTAGATGTGGATAAGAGTGTGTTTGAAAGGGGGTGTTAACCGGGAAGAGGCTTCCCGAAAGCATTACAGTAAAGGTAAGGAGGTAGCTCGAGTCAGTTGGAACGCTACGCCCTCGTAAGGCCGACAAGGTTTAGGGTTTTACCCCATTCATACATTGATTTCTCGCTGCTTGAATCATATCCCTAGTCTTAGAGCGGGGAAGGCAAGGTGCGAAGCCTGATTTACCTAATATGCCCATATCGGATGCTAGAAGGGCTTGTTTGCAGGAATTGAATCAATAGATGCGGGAGGGCAAGGCACATATTTGCTAGCGTATATAAAAAAGGCGTATAAAGGTATCCCAAGTTGGAGGAATATCCGCTTATCTTATAGAAGAAATGCCACATCTGACCCAAGGAAAGCAACTTCACTCCTGGGGAAGGGGATTGGTTCATATCAATCAGAAGTGCATTCAGTTATCCCATTTTTGGATTCTTTTCAGTTAGCTCTGCCGAATGCCTAAAAGGATTCAATTGGCGGATCTAGTTCTGATTTTGGCCTATAAGGAATGGCTGGATTTTACTTTTCCATAGAAGATAATTGGTTTCAGTGAGTTTGATGGAGACTAAGGTAGAGATATTTTGAATAGAGAAAGAAGTCTTTCATTGCATAAATCAGAGTATCTTGTATCCGCTCTTCAAGCGATAGATTTGATTGAGCCAAAAGGTGCTTTTTGAAAGCCGGTAACCGTTGGCTAAGATCCTGATAGCTTAGTAGCACGCAATCTTTTTTGATTCACTAACAATTGAGGAGGAATTGAATGCATTAGTATAGCGCGGGGCAATAGTGCTTCGCCATGTTCGCAACGATCAATTTCCCAGCTACGAGGCGGCCGGCCAGGCTGATAGCCAAGTCATATGTCATGGTTGCACTTATAAATAAAGAAGAAAGAAGACTTCGTGAGAACTCTTTTTTCCACGATCTCCATTTTATTAGAAATAGAAAAGTGAGAGTGAAAAAAAACCAGAATCTGGAATGATTTTGAAAGTCCACCACATGGAGCTATCGAAGAAGAATATGAAAGATCCAAAGGCAGACCCGGTCCTTCTGATGAAGAATTCGTTACTGTCTCTTTCGCCAAGCCATTCGCCGGACAAAACCCTTTCTCACGCTATCTTCCAAGGGAAGAAAGCTTCTCTTACAATGAAGAAGCAGAAGGTTCTTCTCACCGGTAGAATACACCCGAATATTGATCAGGTGACCCATGCCTGAGCCGAAATAAAAATGAATTATGAAGAAGCGAACCCAGATTTTCTACCACCAGATCGGCCGACAACTTCACAGCTTCTAAAACCGCATTTCTCCAACCATCAGAGATCAAAGCTGTGAAGCGTGGTGGACCACTCCATCACCACATAGAACTCTCACGGGCTTTTCTCAGCAACCCTTAGAGAAGGAAGAGAGTGGGCGGTGCTTTCTCGATCCGATTTCTCACTTGTTCTCTTAATCAATTTCGAGTTGGATGGATGAAAGGCCGAGGAGATCCCTGCAGCAGGTGAGGGGCGAAGGTATATCTCCTTCCCTTCCTGTGCTTATTATCGGACCCCTACTAGGGCACAAATCCCTGGTCAACAGCGGAGAATGAAACTGATTCCACTTGAGCAAGAAGACGACTCTAAGTATGCTGACCACGGACTGACTATAGCACCGCTCGCTCTCACTTGGTATCGGATCTTTTACAAGATCAATTCGGATTGTCTTTGGTTCGTTTAGAAAATGTGGTTCGAGGAACTATATGTGGAGCAATTCGGCATAAATTGATACCGACGCCTCATAATTTGGTAACTTCAACTCCATTAACAACCACTTATGTTATGAATCTTTTTTTGGTTTACACCCCTTATCTCAGGTTTTAGATCGAACTAATCCATTGACACAAATAGTTCATGGTAGAAAATTGAGTTATTTAGGTCCGGGAGGACTAACAGGGCGAACTGCTAGTTTTCGGATACGCGATATCCATCCTAGTCACTATGGTCGTATTTGTCCAATTGACACATCTGAGGGAATCAATGTTGGACTTATTGGATCCTTAGCAATTCATGCGAGGATGGGTCATTGGGGATCTCTAGAAAGCCCGT
>OX940971.1:280000-312500 GCA_954870475.1 Euphrasia confusa
AAGCTGTCAGTAGGTTTTTTTATCGCGGCATTCTCCCTTCCCGACGTACTGGTTATAACATTTGAATTTTTCTTACATTCTACGTTCCCGACACGGATCCTATTAAATATTTTACATTTTCTATGATCATCTCTATTTCAGGTATTCGGGGAATCCTCCTTAATAGACGAAATATTCCTATTATGTCAATGCCAATTGAATCAATGTTATTAGCTGTGAATTCGAACTTTTTGGTATTTTCCGTTTCTTCGGATGATATGATGGGTCAATCATTTGCTTCATTGGTTTCAACGGTGGCAGCTGCGGAATCTGCTATTGGGTTAGCCATTTTCGTTATTACTTTCCGAGTCCGAGGGACTATTGCTGTAGAATCTATTAATAGCATTCAAGGTTAAACATGACTCCTAGAGAGTTACCAAAATACGAAGTTATCTTCTCCTTTCGTTCTCTTCTTTCTTTTTCTTGGTTGGCAGGGTCAGGGCCTTTCTCGCTGGGCGAGCACATCCGATTCTAAAGTCCTTTCCTAAACCACTTCCCGTTCAGTTGCTGAAAGATAGAGATAAGGTTTTCTAAATGAGATCTTGTTCCACGAATATGCAGGCTAGAAAGATGCTATTTGCTGCTATTCTATCTATTTGTGCATCAAGTTCGAAGAAGATCTCAATCTATAATGAAGAAATGATAGTAGCTCGTTGTTTTATAGGCTTTATCCTATTCAGTCGGAAGAGTTTAGGAAAGACTTTCAAAATGACTCTCGACGGGAGAATCCAGGCTATTCAGGAAGAATCGCAGCAATTCCCCAATCCTAACGAAGTAGTTCCTCCGGAATCCAATGAACAACAACGATTACTTAGGATCAGCTTGCGAATTTGTGGCACCGTAGTAGAATCATTACCAATGGCACGCTGTGCGCCTAAGTGCGAAAAGACAGTGCAAGCTTTCTTATGCCGAAACCTAAATGTTAAGTCAGCAACACTTCCAAATGCCACTTCTTCCCGTCGCATCCGTCTTCAGGACGATCTAGTCACAGGTTTTCATTTCTCAGTGAGTGAAAGATTTGTCCCCGGGTCTACGTTGAAAGTTTCTATAGTAGAACTCATTCGAGAGGGCTTGGGGGTCTTAAAAATGGTTCGGGTGGGGGGTTCTCTTAAGAATAAAGAAAACGAATAGAATCTAATTCATGTTCACAGAAGAGCGGATCCAATACCAAGACGACTTCTTTCTCAGGAAGTGCCACAAGTACTTGATAAATTCTGGAATATCATGCCCCACGACAGATATACTGACCGACAAGATCAATAGTAGAAGAAGGAAGGGAAAGCGCTGGTGCCTTGGGGCAGAAGCTTCGGTTTGCTTTAGTTTAAGGAAAATGCATCTCATGCCATGGTTATTGTTTGCGTATCCGCGGTTGGTCAACTATTAGTTTCCGCTGCAAGTGCTTGAGAATGAATAGGAGTAGGAGCTGTGATCTTAGCAATTAAATCAGAGTAAGCTGTTCTCGAATAAGCTCTTAGCCTTGAGGTTTGGATTGCTGCAGGTCTAATAGTCGACGAAAGGACAACAGTTTTCAGGTTTAAAAGAATTTCATCCCTATCCCTTTTAGTCAGGGAGCTAGACGAAGATCGACGAGTTGTCTTCTTTGTGTTGTGATTTTCCCGTCATCCCCGAATAAATTGGCTGGAGTTTCAGAGGGAGAAAGGTTCATCCGTCGTGGAAAGTAGGGGAAGAGTCTGATTCCGTCTGTGATAGATCAAATTAAGAACGAAGCTGATAACTTTTGGTTGATTTGATGCTTATTCTGACACGGTTCATAAGGTCACAGCACAGACATAACCCGGTTGCTTTGCCTAAGCCAAGCTTCACATTAAACACAAGAATTGGACCAAAGGCGAGTTTGCTATAGCCTTGGTCCGGAAGGTGCCTCTACGAATAGGTAGTATACTACGATTATCAATTTATGGTAATGTCGGGGATGAGAGCGAAGAAAGCGGTTTTTCCTCAATAGATAGGCTCAGTTCAGCTCACGAAGAAGACGAAGAACTGTCCTCGCTGTCTTATCCCGGGTCTTACAGCACAAGTGCCCATTTATATGTTGGGTGGTAGCTGTTTTCAAGAGCAAAAAAGCCCGAGAAAAAGATCCAAAAGGTAAAAAAAACCTGCTCGGGGGGTAAGATCCTATCTGAATGAGTAAGAGCTCGAGCTTGAAGAATAGATGTAAGATATAAAAGCAGGTGGAAAAGCTAGAAGAAGTAGGAATAGGAGCTATAACGAGAAGAATAGTTAAATTTTGAGTCTTAGAATAGATCCATGAACAGAGCTAGGGGAACCTGCGCACGCAAGAGAAGTGCTACAGCCAAGAAGCGAGGCCAACGACTAAGGAGCAGCCCCAGCGCAATAGAACTACGACTCAGCGTAGGGCGAAAAGATTCGCTCACAAAGGATGTGACGCACCCGTCGGCCTCAGATGGACGAGACAAAGAGCGCAACTCCTGGAGCGAGAGCTCAGAGAGGTGGAGATCCGGACAAGGCTAGAGCCAAGCAGAAGGATGGAGTAGGGGAGGACTAAGGGAAGACCGGTTGGTGAAAGTAGGCACGAGTGGAGAGGCAGGTGAGGAAGTCGAGTCTAGTATTGTTTTCGTAGGCGAGTAAGAAGCAAGCGAGAGCGCAGGCTCGCCCCGAACGAAAGCGAGCCGGGAGCGATCAAAGGCGATAAACGCTTGATTGTATTCTTGATTGATTCAATTGATAACGAGAGATAATGGTACCCCGACTATGCCCAAGGGGGGCGAAAGCGGTATCAAAGCGAGACATAAGTTGATTATCCTCGCTTAGAAAGCTATCACCGCTTTCGGATATGTGCATAGCACAGCATCACTAGTGCGGGTCGAATCCATATGCAACGGGACCATTAGACAAGTCGAGTAAAGAAAGCAGTATCGAATAGAGCGTGCTCAAATACACGAGCGAGGGAGCAATCTCCATGAGGGATGAACCACAATAATCCAGAGGGAAAGGAAAGAGCGGCCGATCCGCCAGCGGGTGATACGCGAGCGAGACTGTCAGTGAACCAACCAAGTCAATCCCTTTTCGCTTTGCACTCTGGTTCTTGATTCCTTTTTAGCCCTTTCCAGCCACGTGCGATAGCACTCCTTACCCCGGACAAATTAAATGGAATAGATTCGTTACAAGAAAAGCGGCCCTTCTTCTCCTTATCCTTATCTTTCTCCTTCTCCTGGCAAAGAAAGTGCATTTCTTGATTCAATTTGTCTTATTGTCGCCCTTCTCTCTTGAAAGAGGAGTTCATTTTGTGAATCAATCGGCCACAGAAATGAGTTTCAAATGTCTTTGTGCCTACTTTGTTCATAGGCGATCTAGTTGGTGCTTAGTCTGTCGACTCTATCTCAGAAAGAATCGTTCGTTCAAGGCAAAGTCCACTTCGCTTCTTTTTTCGTAAATAGACTCAGTCCGAGATCTTCCTGAGAAGCAGCGGATCCGACAAGCTCATTCGCTCACACACAATATGCATAGATAAATGAATCGATCTTTGTGAAAGTGCGATTCTAACTTTCACAAAGGAAGTGAATAATTTCACTGGCTGACTTTTGTTCTTTTTTCCATCGAACGATTGGGTTGGTGTTCAGTGTACCGCTCCATGGGTACAAGATCGAAAAGAATGCTTTGCATTCCAAGTGAGATGCCCAAGAGAAAAGGAACGAGGGGAGTGGGAAAAGGACATATGAGTACGCGAAGGGAAGAGAGTTGGGACGGATGGATCATTAAAAGAATTCGCTTTGGTTCAGAGCTTGAATCAGAATATCCTTCAGTCACCCCAGGTGAGGAGTTCGGCTAAGCCGGAAAGATAGATCGAGTTTAGCCTCTTGATTTACTTTAGGACTGAAAGAAGCCGGTAGAAAAGGAAGTGGCAGCAGTGCTTTATAGTTTTTGAGTTCCTTTATTTTTAGTGTACTCGTGGTACTCGGTAGTGTGCTTGTGATACAGTACTCGTGCAACAAGGCTTACGGCAGCTCGTAGCTATTGTATTCATTGGAGTGAGGGTGACGATATATTGATTGCACGGTAGTTAGGAGCTCCAACTAGAATACTCCATTTTCTAGATCCCTCCGTGCTTATACCCCAATCCCCTAATGTTTCGTCCTCCATGAATGTGGCACCTGTCTTGAGGAATCCCTAACGGGTGATGAACAACCATTGAGGTAACCACCGGAGCCCAGGGGCAAGACTGATGTAATGCGACGCGCTGCGCTCTCCAACAACCACTTTCTAGAAGCCTTGTTGTAAGGAACTTTCTTAGTGGGGCTCATTTAACACTAACTTAACCCGAAAGGTCCGATAGTGTGTCAGTGAAGACCAAGCCACGAACTAGCCTCTTCTCCTTCCTCAAACAAAGCTACTTTACCCTTACTAGCTACAGCTTCGTAGAAGACTGACTACAAGTTTCCAGCCAATAGCACACATTCTACAATTTTGTAGAATAGGAAATCCTCTGTCTTGGGGGCACGGGTGATAGCATGCGTCGGTCTTTGTCTCGTCCTGCTATGGCTGTACAAGGCCGATGGGAAGTCCCCAGTCCTGTCTCGGCGAGCATTGGCAGGAGGCGGGACTTAACCAAATAGGGTTCGTGATAAATCCATTTTATTGGATAGCAGCGTTTTCTTTCATATTGAAGTTCGTAGGACGCGCTAAGAACCATTTCTCACTTCTTCTTATATGATATTTGTTGAGAACGGATTGGGGAAGGGTAGTACTATAAGGCACACCGAGAGAGGCTGCTTGAGCCCTTTCTCTCTAACCTAAAGAAGGACTACCTTAACTAAAGAACAAGTACCAACTCCTTGTAATCAACCCTTAGCAGCCATATACAACTATTAGTACTGAACCTTTAGCTCCTATTCCGCACCTGAACTAGCTACCCAGCAAGAAAGAAGCATACTAGATAAGCATAAAGCAGGAAAGCAGCGAAAGTTGGGTGACTTCTTCCTCCGTCGGAGGCAGTGGCACGTGTGTCACGGGATTCTCTTCTTGACCAGTTGAGCCGTAGTGGTCAGTACTTTGGCCATAGTGATCCGTCGGACCATTGTAACCAGATTCCTCGCCTGCTGAAGCATCTTTCTCATCTACTTATGGTTTGTAAGATGGTACTATGGTAGTATCGTCGCAAGGTACGCTATCAACTGGGTCACCGCCATTTCTCGTATGAAAGGCTGGACTGTCGCAATCAAACTCTCCGCCTGCCGGATCATCTCTATCAACCGTCTCGGCCGCACCTTCTGCTTGAACTTCTGTCCCAACTCCAGCTCTGGCACCTGGCTTACTTATTCTTGCTTTATCACCTTTCGCGCTTTATCCCAAGATGGATGCAACTTTGCTTAAGACTTGGCATTGGAAGTGGGATGGAATGGATCTCCTTCCCGCTTTAGTTTCACTCTTATCTCGGTTACTAACCGGTGTGGGAGCTGAAGCCAAGTCCTTTCCCGATTGGGCTGCCTAATCATACCCAAACACCATCTCGAACTACCGATCCAATAATAGTTGTGATTTCCACATCCTGCCCTTTTTACATTCGAAGTGTAATTAACTGCTGAAAATCTTATCTTTGTTGACGCTAGCGCTTTTAGTGCGTTAGGGCTGGCTTTCTGGCTCTTTCACTCGAAGTGATATATAGTTTGAGTGAAGATTCGGGACTAGATACAGGTATCTATCTTACTCTATAAAGTAAAATAATAGATGTGTCGAGCGCGGGCATGCTTCGTCCCGTTCCTTCGCCCGCCAAGAGTTGTTAGTGCGGCGAACGCCCCTAATTCCATTCCACCTGGGGGTTTGCAAGCTATGGTGGGAAGTCTATTTTCTCCCCAACAAATTACCTTCACTCAGAATGATTTTGACTTTACATTTGTTATCCCCATACTCGACCCCTGTATGTAGAGGCCTTTGTAGACCACTACTAAATAAAGAGGATCTTGATAGAAAGTGGTGCAGGATTAAATATTTGTACATTGAGTACAGCCAGGCAGTTGAATTTGGATCCTTCTTGCTTTGCTCCTCACTACAGCTGTTCGTGCATATGACGGGACCACTCGAACTGCGCAAGGTCTAGTTTTTTGTAATCTCCAAGTGGGACCCCTTGTTCGGTCAACTCTATTCCATGTAGCGGATATACTATGAACATCTAAAATCTTGCTAGCACGACCTTGGTATCCTTTGTGGATATCCCACATGAAATTCGCGATGACTTTAATCTCCTCTCCTTTTAGTCGAGCTATCTGCGGCACCCTCTATCCCACGTTGAGATTTTATAAAAAGGTGGGCTTGGGCACAAGCTCAACTTCTTCTATTAGGCTACCACCCTGGTTTAGCTGAGGATGGGATTCGCTACCCGATTAGCTCCCTACGAGGCACCTTTGGTCTAGGCTTTGACCCAAAAGTCCACTTTGGATTGAGAACGTCCCACTGTGGATTCATAGATTGAATTCACTGCGGAAAGCTCCTCGCTACACAAGTCGCGTCACCGCATTCGTTCAGTCGGATCGCCAAAGCAGCGGTGATGAAGGCCGACACGATTGACCGGAACTGGAGTCTCACGAGGGATTTAGCAGTTCCGTGGCTGCATATTCAGTCGAGCACATGTGGCTGAGTCGCCCGTACCTGAGCTCGAGCTCCTTCGGATCCTTATACTGACCGAGAAAAACAAGTTCCAGAGGCATCTTCCATTCATATCGATTTGGGTTTTTCCGCACCATATTTTGATCTGCCTCTTCTTCGATCCGGAATTCCCAGCAAATCCCTGACTCCTCGAATACAATGGGATTTCACACCTGGCAAATCTTTTACTCTACCTCCTCTTATTAAGACCTTAGAATGTTCCTGCGAATTATGACCTTCGCCTGGAATGTGAGCAAATATATCATGTTTATTGCTCAACTGTACTTTGGCTATCTTACGTAGAGCTGAATTAGGTTTTTTCGGTGTTCTCGTTGAAACACGCAGGCATACTCCTTCCTTCTGGGGACATTGATCCAAAGCTCGAGTACGGTCCGTGCGCCGTTTTTCTTCTCTACCATGACGAATCAATTGATTTAATGTAGGCATCGCTATTTCCTTTGTCCTTCCCCCCTATTTTTGCCCTATCACTAGTGATTACTCCCGATCCGAAGCACCCCTTTTCCATTCATAGAGAGATCCAATCGTCAAAATCAATAAAAAGGCCATCATGGACCAAGATCCAAAGGGATCAATCTTGTTGGGAGGTACTGCCCAAGGAAAGGAAAAGGTGACTTCCGGATCAGGAATAATAAATAAAATTGAAACAAGATAAAATCGTATATCAAAACGACTTCTGGCATCACCGGAAGGATCGAAACCACATTCGTAGGCCGACAATTTTTCTGGATAGGTCGAACTATTGGAAGAAAATGGAAAAGGAAGACCGAGTGGGATCAAAGAAACTAGCGAACTGATCACTAAATAGATCAAAATAGGTGAAAATTCGGACATCACCACAGCACACTTCGTTCTTTCGCTCCTTGCTCGCAGAGCGGCATACCGAAAAAATAAAAGAAGAAACCATCCGCGCACGCACAACAAATCCACTTTGAAGTTGATTGTTTATGCGGAAGAGTGCTCCTCCGGAACAATCCGGGAATGCACCTTTCCCTTCAATTTAGGATAGGCCTCTGATTGGACTCCACCCCTATTGAGGTCTTCCAATAGGTCATAGAGTCTCTCCAAGGGCTCTTCTCCCGTGGCGGTACGGGAATTATCGAAAGCTCTAGCGCCCTTTCCCATCCAATCTCCCGTCGGGTCAAGGACCGCCATGGTTTGTATAATATCAACCTTGACCTCGAAAAGATCTTGTGCGTCGATTCGGGCTCTTTCTATGACCTCTGCCGAAGGAGATCGATGCCGCCTTAACAGGCGTTGTTGGATTGCATTTACGCTGTCCCCTCCTATCACTTCATCCGGTTGATACGGATAGGGGACAACTCGTACGGTCTGATTAGCCGGACCAGCTTCCTCCCCCGGGGAAGCGACTGGATTAGCGGGCGGTGCTACCGGTTGGTTTACGGACGAGCCCGTGTCCTCCGTTTCCCAAGAAGACTCCAGAAGTATATCGATCTCCCGGGTGTCCTCGTTCCAGGTGGCTCCCGAACCCCCTGAGGGAGCCATCATATTAGTGAAGCCCTCGCTTGTGAGCAGCGCTCGTAAAGCGAAGCTAAATATGAGACCCGCGGCGCACCCACCGAGACCATGAATGAGTAAGCGGAAAGATCTGGTAATTAAAAGTACTTTGACCTTTTCCCATATAAGCGTACAATCCAGTCCGAGGAATAGAAATACATAATAGGATAGGACTAGTAGACTTATAATGATTAGGAAGGAAGATAGAAAATGTAGTAATCTACGAGAAAGAGTAAACATACGATCTTTTACAAGTAGGATCGCAATTTCCTGCGCAGTCCGTGCCAGTAGTGATATCCGAATTCGGCTACCTCTCCCACTCATCAAGGCAGAACATAAGAAACGAAACTATTGCCAAGGGAGACCGGGGAACGCTATGCCCCATCACCTACAAAAGGATCAGTTACTAGAGTGCTGCGCTTCACAGGGCCCTCTGCCCTATGCGTCAGAGAAAGCCCGCCGGGGCGATCCAATCACCCGGAGAATTGTTTGCGCTAAGTTACTTACGATGACTTTTTTTCACCTAAAGGCCTGGGTCGAGGGGTGGCACTCGATTTACTGTCGAGACTTTCTGTCAAAAGACAAACTCTTCCTTGGATTTGAGATCTTGTACCCGTGAGGGGATAAGACTGGACTATGAACTTCTACTTGTATCTCTCAGCAAGAACTAAATATAATGAAATCTCGTAGGTAGACTCATGTGCGCCCTATCAGAGTCCGGGTCAATCGTACCGCATTCCTTGACAGGAACCCACCTTCTCAACCGAAAATCGTGACTTACATACCCCGCTCCATAGCCCTTGTTTACGGCTAATCACTGTTCTCTCGCACTATCTTTCGCTTATCAATTCTTGGTTGAGCTGACAACTGCTTTCATTCAGGAAAGAGCATTCTCGAGAAAGGGGCTGGTCTTGCCTCAGCTGTTAAAGGGAAAGCACTTTTGATCTCCCCTCGATCGATCCTGGTGAGAGAAAGGGTTGTTTACCCAGAATCCATAGAAGAGGAACGGGCATAGGTTATAGTTGTTCCTTTTCCAAAGTCTGCAGCTAAGTGAGGGGCCGGGGCAAATAAAATAAGTAAGAAGGAATAGGGATCCTCCGCTGTTTCATCCGCTAGATCGTCCGCTGAATCAACTGTTTCATCATAATCCCCATCCTCATACCCCCTCCGCATAGGCAGACGCCTAACCAACAGATTCCTTTCTCTCGGATAAATCTTTCTCTTAATAGATCTCATCTTGTTCCTCAATCTTCGGAGAATGCGGCGTTGTATTATTGTAAGTTCTCTGTTCCGAACATTTCCTGAAAGTAGACGACAAGTTTTAAATCTTAATGCAGGCACGGCATATCTCGTTGAATCAGTCTTTTTCGCCACAAAGGGGCTATGGGATTCGAACCCAATTCTGAAAAACCAAAACCCCGCGAAAGATTCAATCCCGGCTCGTCGAACTCTTTTTTTTTTCATTTCTTAGAATGAAACCACACAGAAGCGATTTCGAACATTTCTTTTCTATACAATATTTGATGATCCCGATTCAAGATAAATTCATAATGGGCATTCGCTAAGCAAAAGTCCTTAATCCGGAAAAGAGATTGCCGGAATAAGCTGACGACGGAGGAAGCGTAGCAATAGCAATAACAGTCCGAGTAGCAGTAGGAGGAAGGGCTTCTTTGCAAGGTAACTCTCAATCTCATAAGAGAGATCAACGCTCATCTCTTTAACTGAAGCATTCATTCCCTCCTCCATGCTATGCTATTGATTGAATCATCCTTCCCTTCGTTATGGAAGAAAAACATTGGAACTTCATAGCGCTTGGAAAACTACCGATACGCGAAAACCGTCTCTTACTATTCTCATCTCTTACTTATTTTCTATGATAGAGGAGCTTGGATAGCGGAAATAGTAAGCGAGATCGTAGCGTATACAGTCTATTTTTAATTAAGATATTAATAGTTTGTGAGATTGATCACTCCTAAAAGGAGCCTTTCTCTTATTATACGATTACGATACCCACCAAATCAGAGTAGGCAAGGGCAAAGTTCTCAATTGGTTCAAATCCAAAAAGTTTCATTTTCCCCGTATTTTTGGTTGCAAGTACACTTCCTTTCCTAAACTGGCATCCAAATCGGACAAGTTCGCGTTTTCCCGGTTTCAAACCGTTTTTACCCCTAAAGGTAGGCAAGGTTATGTAGTACACTTCCCTGGGTCCCATCCGTAGTGAAATTCGAAGTATCATAGAGAAATATGGTCTGAATGATAGGTAACTTGTATTAACTCAGTGCTCCATACAGGGGAAATGAAAGCAGAATTAGTTCGCCCTGAAGAAGGCTTAAGGGGGGGGGAAAAGGCAAATATTCAACCGAAAGGTGGGAGGGATGCCGAGATCCTAGGCAGCGGGATCTTCCCATCATGATCGACTCAAAGGAAAGTCGCCCGGAGCGGAGATATTGGTTCGAATCCAATTCATGATTCCAGTTCAGAAGGACTTCATTCAAATCTCACTTTAAGACGGCCGGGGTAGTGAGCAAGTTTAGGTTTAGGAATAGGAATAATTCTTAGGAAGCGAAGCAACCTCTTCTCTTTGCGTGACTCCTTCTTAGGGCGTGAAAGCATTCCATCGGGCTTCCCGCTGAAGGATGTGTTCAAGTCGCTTCTTTTCCGCTTTCAAGCTGAATCAAGTGGGGAAGATTGCTTCTATCCGTCAAGCATTGGAGTCGTGCCTGAATCCTTTGTTCGTTCTTCTATCATCTGCACTTGCCTTCCTCAAAGGAAGAAATAGTGAAAGTAAGTAGCTCACGGGGCAACGAAGCCAGTGCAGAAAATTCCTTTTCCGAATGAAAGGCAATAGGGGACGTACCCTAAGGAAGAAGGAAGCAAGAAGGGAGGATTTTCTTTACTTTACCGCTAGAACCTTTCTTTCACGAGTGAACTCGGGCACGAGCCTACCTTGTAAGAACCAAAGAAGGGATACCGGCCTACCTACCATTACCATTTAGGGAATGAACCGAGTTAGAGGCCTATGCTTCCTTTACCGATAGCCGACCCGAGATCTAAGGTTAGTTAGTTTTCTTTTATCCGTCCGGTAATCTAATTTCTTTACCGATAAGAGCTAGCTCAAGTAAGCGTAACGGCATAAGAGAGCAGGAAGAGCTTACTATCATAGCAGCACATACAGAGTGCCAGTTCCGTTGGGTTCCCATAGCAGAGAAAAAGAGCTATTCCAAATCGAATAAATAATAAATAAGGGGTCAGGAAGTCCAACCGGCCCCGGCTCTATGGATATCCCCTCTCTGTACGAAGCAAAAAAAAAAAAGCAACCAAAAAGAATAATGAAAACAAAAGAGGACCTCCTTGTACTCTATGTACTGACCATACTCCACAATGTAGCTCATATGGTATTAGGTGCACTAGAGCAGGCATGATCGCTTCCATATCTTCATACCACCTGGTAGGTCTTGATTTTGGATTCTTTTTGAATCCGGGAGCTTCTTTTTTCCATGTTATTCGGTTAGTATGTTTGGCATCATATGTGATGAGAATGTTGGGTGTTTGAAGGTTTAATAGAAAAACGTGTGATTCGGAACTGCTCCGAGTTCAGTTATGGGAGAAGCAAATTCTTCATCTAGCGCTGTGATTAGTGCTGATGCATCTCAAAACCAGGGAAGTAGTCAGATGGGACCACCCTGGGATGTCTATCACCACTCTCAAACTGAATGGGACGAATTCTTTGAAGTGGTCGCAATCAGCCCGAATGTTTATCGGGAGCAGGAAGAAACTAGGGTACATCAACGGAAAGACCGAAGAGCCATCCGAGGCAACTTTTGAGAAGTGGGAATCAGAGAATCTTACTGTCCTTTTTCTCATATCAGTAAGAGCTTACTTTTCCTCCGTACGGCAAAGGAGGTATGGAATACAGTGACTGAGAAGTACTCCCAGAAGAAGCCAAGCCCGGATATATCAACTTCAAACTAAACTGCAAGCATATTGCTAATTTCCGGCAGGGGAGGACAAGATAAAGATAGTTTTGGTAGCATCCGATTTGTAACTACTCGTATCAGCTCAACCAGTAATTAGTGCCTTTCGGAACTCTATTATCTTCTCTTCTTCCGATGCGACGTAGATATTTCTTTGGAATTGAAACAATTGAAATTGAAAGAAGGAAGGTAAGGCACTAGTCTCCTGAAGAAACTGCTATTGAATCCACAGCTAGTCTTTCTCTTGTGAACGACTCCGCAGCAAGAAGAGTAAGCGCTCTTCTCTTTTCCCGGTGTGTTCGTAGGAGCTCTAAGCCTATCCGCTGTTGAATAACCGGTGTGCAGATGAATAACCGCCGGTGCACTAATAGGAGTAGACATTGGAATAAGAGCTGTTGTCGGACCAGTAACCGGTGTGATGTTAGCAATTGAATGCGTATCGGCTGTGATCTTTTCTGCTGTGATTAAATCAGTAAGCGCGGTAAGCGCTGCGGATCTGATCGTATAAAGAATTATACCCTCATTCGATCTCAGATGGGATGAAAGGAAGGCAGGGAGTAGCACTAGTCTCAGGGACAAATGCCACAGAAGGAGGAGATCGAATGCCCTCTTGCTGTTCTCGAAGAAGTTCGACGCTAACTCGAAATGGAATAAATAAGATCGGACGCCTTCCGCTTAGATTCGCATGAGGACGATTTCAGCCTCTAGTAAGAAGGAGATCGGACATGATCAATAGTATATAGAATAAGTAGACAGGAAAGAGGGAAGCGACGGAAGAGGGAAGGAAGTCAGTTGAATTTGGTAAATCGTATAATAAGAGAAAAGCTTAACATAAAAAGAAAAGGGGAGTCAGTGGGTGGTCAGATTCTAATTGAAATGGATATGTAAAGCCTGAAACAAATCAAGATTGAAATAATTATTTGAAATGCTTTGCCCAGGCAGGTAAAGGAGAAGGATGTGGTCGTCTTCCTTGGGTCAAAAGGTGCAATCTTCTGACCGAAACTATAAGCATAAGTAGCACCATTAAAGAGGCCACTGAGTCCTATCTCGAAGGGAGCAGAGCTTTAAGCCAAGATTGGTATTGATAAAGAATTTCTGTCCAGAAGCGTGTAACACAAGATTATTTCACAACGACGAAGCAAGCAGAAAGAAGATTAGACTTCCCATTTGGGCTAGTCCGCCTACGCATGTTATGACATTTCCACTAACCATCACGAATTCTGAATGATTAGGAAGGGCTGGACCTCTCTTGGTTGACCGAAGGCCTTACTTCTCTTCTCGAGCTCATGGACTCTGTTCATGGAGGAAGCGAATCGACTACACGGAAAAGAAATTCCTAGATGGAAGGGGGGCAGATGGAACCAAAGAGGAGCTCTTCCTGCTTAGCACAGGCTACATTTGACCCCTAGATCATGACATGAAGAAGGTGTCCCCTACACCGGACCGGAATCTCCATCCCGATTAGGAACCACAAAAATGATTATCAATGGCTGGGGCCATTCTCTTCTAAGCCTGCTAACTCATTAAAGTGAACAAAGTCAACCGATGCCTTAGCCTTGGGGGATTCCCCTGGCTACTTTAGCTAGCTATTCCTCGCATCGTTAATAGTTCTTCGCTAAACAAGAGACTAATGGAATCGCATCTGAGTCAACCTCTCTGAGGGAAGTGTATTACATAACCTTGACTTCTAGTTTAAACTACTCCTCATCCGAGTGCTTTTCTGCTGTTCAAAGAAATGCTTCCAAGTTAGGTCTTACACCGTATTTATTGGTTCGTTACGCTTGATAGTCAAGGGATTGGTAGAACTGATAGTCCGTCCCTCATAAATTCGATTCTAAAAAGCATCCTGTACTGAGGAAATTACCTAGCTGGCTTAGAGAGCGCTTAGGCTGTCAAAGAAAAAGGACTGCTTAAAGCCGGTTCTTCCTTGAAAGATCTTGGTTATGAAGCAGCTATCCCGAAGTCAGAGCTTAATTACATCGACCCTCGTTCTGGTGCAAAGACAGATGATGATTATTAGGAAGCGTAACCGAAGCATCTTCTTCACTCAACTCAATGAGGGTCCCTTACTCTATTACTTTTCAACTTCATTGATCTGAAAGAAGTTACAATTAAGATTCATAAGACTTCCCGCTCGGAAGAACTGGCTTTTCAACTGAAAGGAGGTGGAAGCTCTACTAAGACGGAGATGGAAAGGAGGGCACTTAGCTCGGCCTTAGGTAGTTAGGAGCGAAGGTAGTACGAGGCAGAGCCAAGACTAAGAGAGGATGGAACCATCAATACGTCAAGGAGAGAGTTTCACTCTTGCCAGGTGGGGAAGCTTGACTTTGACTTCGGGAATCAGATTGATAGCTTTTTTAATGGGGCGAGGCTAACGGTTCCGATAGAAAGCGATGCCTACTAGACTGGCTCGAATAAGCCTTTAAATAGTCTCATAGCTTCTTCACCTAGCAGAAGCAAGCTTGTTGCGCGCGATTCTAGCATACGCTCGGCGGCTCGTTCCTATCAAGCACCACAGGGTGCTGCGTGAGAAGCTGCTCAGCGCACTAGTTAAACTTCCTAACCAACAACAACTCCAGTTTCTTATTGGCCAACAACAGATCCTCTTTCTACCGAACCAACGGCTCCGGTTTCTCCCGATCCCTCATCGACATCCCCTTACGCTGATTTAATAGCAGCTGGGTCGTGAGAGCTGAAAGACGTTCAAGCTCAAAGCTACTGGTTCTGTCATACTCTATTCTCTTTCTTTCTACTCTCGAGTTACTCTTACTGGCTTTCCTTTCGAGCAGACTAAGAAGAAGGTAAGGTAACAGCTACGACTTCTTCCTTCTGGGCTTACTTGCCAAGTCCAATAGCAACGGATTCTGTACCAGCAAACCATATTTAACCGTTTGTTCCCTCTCCGTTCTAGCTTTCTAAATAAGCAGATCGGTGCCTTGAGCTGGGAAAAACTCCTAAAGAAGTAAATCCGGAAGTTCCTTCCTTCCCCAGAGTTCTTCCGGTTGGCACAAAACAAAAGCAGCAGATATTGAAACTAATAGCAAAGAAGGCTAGGCTTAGGCTCCTCGAACCAGATTCTAATTCTTACCTCCCTGATCGTGCGTGCTTAAACAAGTTCCTATGTTTCAATGTCTCCTACTCCTACTTTAGACGGACGGTGGTTCAGGGGTAGCTGTATGATCTGGTATATTCTTCTTTTTATGGTCTATATTTGAGGTATTATTCTTATCATTTGTCTCATTCGTATTCTTCAGGTTATTTGTTTTATTGGTCTTATTATGCTCCTCCACAGTTTCGGTATTTGAAATGTTTTCATTTTCTTTGATTGATTCACCCAGATTATCAGACCCTGTCTTTGTCGTCTTCTTACTCTTACCCATTTCTTCGATGGTATGAACCTTCTCTGCTAATAGCATTTCTAATTTATTTTTCAACTCTTGAACTTCTTTAGTTTTGTCTTTAATGATATTTTGAAGTTTAAGAACTAATTTGTGACTCAAGGCATCTAATGCAGAAAAGTCTGACACTGTCTTAGGTTGACTACCTACCCAAATGGAACCTTCAACCCATTTTGAGGATATATCTTCGGTACCTTTGATTGAGAATATTGGTTCTCTTTTGTTGTATATAGAAAGACCTAGTGAGGTCTTACCCTTTCGTAAATAAACATCTAATTTTTGAAGATTGACCCTAAAATGATATAATAAGAACAAGAGGAAACCTCCATAACAAACTAGAATCTGGAACCAGCTTGAGCCTGGAAGCTCTTATCGATGGATAAGACCTCATATGCCATTTTCTTTAGTTAAAGAATCGCAATGCCTGTTTATACTTTATGGCAAGAAGTTAGAATGAACTTTCTTCTTTTCCCATACCTGCCTTTCTCTTAGAAAAGGGTTCCCATCTTCCAAAAGCAGAGGGCGGATACAGGCTCGATCATCGGTTCCACGAAAGAAGTGAATTTAATCATAAGTGCCAGCATACTCAGTGGCAGCTGAAGGGAACTCTTCTTTTGAAAGATAACTAGGTCCCAAAAGCTTCTAAAGCTCAACTTCAAAATCAAAATATCAAAATAAGGTCACATAAGTCATTTTGAAAGATAATGCTTCGCTTATTCTTTTTCTTAATAGAGTTAGTTCCCTTAGAATATTAATATAAAAGTTTCTCTTTTTGAAAGATAATTTAAGTTGATATGCCCTAAAGAAGAGCCCTTAATCGTAATCGCGAGGGTAGGCTGAGCTCACTCGTTGAAGTGTCTCATTACGGCCGATCCGGAGGCAGAGAATGAAGCCATAGATTGGATTTCTTAAAGAGTTTGATGAGAACAACACTATTAAGACAGGAGGGAGATTCCATCTGTGATCCATGCTTTCCACGCTTTCAATTAAAATAACGACGCACCTGAAGCAGCAGAATTAGTATCAGAATTTGATGTAAGAATCCCTTTTATGAGTGGACTAAGCCAGTGAATCTCTTTCCTGAAATAACATATCATGATAGTCCTTATTGAACGAGCGTAGGTTACGATCTGGAAGAGACCGCATATAAGAAGACAAGAAAGGAGAGGAGGCTAATCTTAAAAGAAGCTGGATCATCTGGAGTTAGATCCGCTGGAGTAGCTACTTACCTTACGGGTGTCCGAAGAAGTCTGTTGGTACAGATGTCATATGAGATGTGAAAGCGATTTCCGACTGGAAGACTACTAGTTGACTAAGAAGTAAAGCCGACTGTAACATCCGACCAGAGAGTTCCATCATGTAGCGGGGAAAGCAAAGAATGGAATGTCTGTTCTGTAACAAGCTTGATTTGATTATTCTTTTTCAAGAGCAAGCCATAAGGACTCTGTAGATCGCGAGAATGCATTGGATTGATGCCCGGCAATGAATGGGGTAAGCGCAGCTGTCAACCGCTCGACCGGAGCATAGGGATAGGGGGGAAAGCTCTGAATGAAAAGATGCGCCGGCTGTATCCGTTAGGCAATCACTTGACTTTGTTCAAGAATATCTTCCTGTGCCAGTTGAGATCTCAAAGTCTCTTTCTCCATGAGGTCTAAAAGCCACATTCATTATTGATTAACCTTTCATTTTCATAAATAAGGGGTTCCTTATTGGCGATAAGAGCTCGAAGCCTGAAAGCAATCACGAAAGCGGCACGGACCCTATTGAAAGATGGGAGTCGACAAGCGCGGAAAAATGGTGAGGGGTAGATGGAAAGGATGTGATCGATGACACCTAATCACGGGTTTCAATCAGACAAAGTACGAAGTCTCACGTTGGCTAAGGAAGAATTCAAGGAAGTCCATTACTGAGAGAAATGGTGATCTCGTCTTGCTTGCTGGGAGAGAGGAAGCTTCCGGACCACCTTTTCCAGCCAGATAGCGAGCGATCACTCAGCAATGAACACTAACTGAAAGCGGCCGGGAATGAGTACCTATCCCTTACGGGAATCGAACCCGTGTCTTCGACATGAAAAGACGATGTCCTAACCACTGGACGAAAGGGACCAAAAAGCCATTCTTCATATACCTCAGCTCCGAGAATAGAAGTGGTTCGTTTTGTTTCTATACGTAATTAAAGATTTAATTTGTGTTCATGTTGGCGATTTCTGATGTGAATTCGGCGGGTCGTCCCGCCTTCCTACGGGTTCCCTCACCGACCCAGTGACACACCAACCATGCCCCTTCTCTTTCTCCGAAGCTTGGGTGAAATGGGTGCTCGGCCAGACTATATAGGGGGTTGGGGTGCCTGAATGGATGTTTGGACTGGCTGGGGTGGGATCCGATGCTGTCAGAATCT
Source organism: Euphrasia confusa (assembly GCA_954870475.1). Lineage (NCBI taxonomy): Eukaryota > Viridiplantae > Streptophyta > Magnoliopsida > Lamiales > Orobanchaceae > Euphrasia > Euphrasia confusa. Next base: position 297,966 of record OX940971.1, read on the forward strand.
ATCCGGTTGGGTAGGAAGAAAGGAAAGCAAAGACAGATTGGAACGGATTAGGTAGCTCTTTTTCTTGGATGTGGGACTTCCTCTCCTAGTAGCTAGTTTTGAGTTGCTATCCTAGTAGTTCTCTTTCTCCTATCCGAGTAGCGGACGATGTTCTTTCTTATTATTTGTTTTCTTGCTGCAGTTGTTTGATTGCTCGTTAGCGCACTGTAGTTTTCTTCGCTTGGTCAGAGCCCGTGATAGGAAGATGGAGAAGAAATGCATCTGGGTACATAGATCTCCAATCCACATTAACCAGAGTTATGTCCAAACGCGAAAATATTGCTGCACCACCTTCCCTTTTGTTAGACCAAGTATAAGGGATTACCTGAGTAGCCAAGATCATGAATTCCACATTAATCCGTGCAGGTCCGGAAGGCTTAAGTTTGAGATAGGGATACTCTTTTCTCAGCTGGATCGAAAATAGTGTTAAAGTCCCCCATGACCAACCATGGGAGAGAGATAGAATTCGCTATCTCAGTGAATTCCTGCCACGTCTCATGCCGATGGCAAGCTTGATCCCATGCATAGACCACGGAAAACATCCAAGAATGTCCTAGTTTTTTGTCCGAAACTATAACATGTATTGTTCTTGAAGAGGACTGGACTTCCTCTATAACACAGGCTTCCTCCTTCCAGAGAAGCCAAATACCCCCAGACAGCTCTAAAACAACAGAAAGAAGAGCAGAAGATACATAAATAGAATGAGAAAAACCAAGTTTATTGATAATATCTGAACCACTCTCCACAGAGAGTCTGGTTTATAATATTACCGTAACATCTGGCATATGATAAGATTTGATTGGATAAAACTGCTGGATGAAAGAGGGTATGAAATAGAACCTCGTGTTCCATATGATGATCCTCATTTGGAGAAATATAAGAATGAGTATCACCACTCTTAGTATACCGCTTTTGGTTTCCTTCCAAAATCATAAGGAAGAAAGGCTAACTTTACGTTTATTAGTAGATCTTTTAAATGGAGTCGATTTTCCCTAATGGAGAACGTCCATTTAGTAGTACCAAGCACAACCTATAGTAGGGGCGCGTGGATGATGAGCAACGGCTGCACTGTCTTGAGATAAAGACAAAGACGTCAACGGGTCTTGCTCGAATTCTAAAACATCCTCCTTAGCCGATCGCTCACTATCAACCACTTAATCCTTCTCAGACATCTTCTCCTCCTTTCTGCCCGAAGCATTTCTAGATTGCTTCAAGCTTCTCAACTACGTCGATGTCGGATCAACTACCTTTCCCGACTTCTTTTCTTGACTCTGACCTTCGAGTCCGATCTGCCCGCTAGCCTATCGTCTAGTTCCACTTACGTACCGGCATGGCCCCACTTATTTATCTCTTTCAGAGGAGTACCATCTCTGGGTGGTCAGATTACGCTACAGCTCGACCTGCATTTCTTCCCGAAGTCGGTCCGGTCGAAGATGACGACCTTGTTGTTGCGCCTTCCGCCAAGAGCTTCACTCCGTAATCAGTCTCATAGAAGGGAAGGGGCCTTTACCATGCCATGCGGGAAGTTCATTCGCAAATGGAGTGAGCTAGGGGAAAGAAAGGTAGTACAGTAACCAGTGCAAGGGTAGCTAGTAGATTTGCCATCGCTTGCCCTTTGATCGCCTTCTGTGGGGTGCAAGTAAGATCTGCACTCTGAGAGCTTTAATAGCCATCTGACGGTTCTCCTTGACAATGCCGGTTGAGTCAACATGTACTTGATAGGGTCCGACTTGGTCACTAGTTGCACTGGATGAGCGAGTAGAAGCATATAGACAACCAGCGTCTTTCCTCAACTTCTGAGCAGCGAATACCAAAGAGAAGCACACCTTCTCGATCCTTCGGTATCGAGTCTCTGCCGGTTGCATCACTCTATAGTAAACTAGCCTTTCTCTTTCCTGTTCATCCTGCTGGGCAAGGAGAACACCAATAGATTTACTGGTAGAAGCAAAATCGAAAATGATAGGCTTACCTGGGCTGGGATAGGTGCCATGAGAGTCGGCGGCGACAAGAGTTCCTTCTTCATCAATGTTGGATGGATCCAACTTCTTTCTTCCTTTAGAACCCTTCAATAAATCACTGGAAGCCCACTTAGGCACGCAATTCAACCCTCACCTTAGGCGAAAACTAGGTTGCTTTCTCTGAATGACGTCTATAATAAAGGAGGAAGTACGTGGGTGTACGACCCGAGATGGGAGACCTACTCCGGGATTGGATTTCTTTTCAATTAGAATCAAATGAAAATAAAGCCAAGCCAATTGGGGTTGGAGCAGACGATTGGTTTCAAGAGAAGGGAGATGCAATCACAACCTTTTTGATCAGTAAAGGGGCACAAAATCCATCTATAAAGCAAGAACCCTGAGAAGAAGATATACCCTAGGTTTTTTGACAGAGCTGAAAGAAAGTGGAAAAGAGGAGCTAGTTACCCGGAAAAACAAGCATCGACTAAATAGAAGGCCCTTGAATCTTATGCCTATAGCGCTATCTACCCTTAAGACTGACTTAAGGGATGTAACACAAGAACTAACAATCGATGGACTGGAAGGGCGAGAGACAGAAGAACAAAGAGAACTCCATCTAGAATTTCCACTCCTTCTACCAAGTACGGCACAATTGAAGAGCTTAGTTAGGATGGATGGAACTACCTCGAAACTCATAACTCAGAACAAGGAGCAGGGAAGGCTACTGCGACAGATGGTTGACTAATGCTCCTACCGTTACAGATAGAAATTCGCTAACAGGCTATTGCCTGCCCATGCTATAACCATGCTACCTTCCTTTACCTTCCTATAAGCTGGCTAACTAAGAGACTAGTCCTCTTCCTGGCTTGAAAAGTTAGTAGGTGGGGTAAACATTATCAAGTGAAAAGAGAAAAGTGCTTGCTTAATCCGCAAATAAAGTAAATAGGAGAACTTTAGTCCAGGTGATAGTACACTCCATATAGCCCATTTTAAATAGGGCTTCCTGCCGGGACGAGGGAAAGGCTGATTAGGATGAAAGGATTTTTTAGTTCATACCAGGCACAAAGGCCTAATCAAACCAGCAGGCGAAAGGTTTAACGAAGTCCCGATTAAAGTCTTGGAGGAAGGGTGGCTACTCTCTCTTTTGAGATTGTCAGAGCCAGGAGTTGAAGAGCTAACCATAGGCAGTCCTTATGCCGACAAGAAAGGGGAAGACTGGAATAGCAGACAAAGTGGAATATGACTCACTAGGAGATCAGCGCTTTGGTTAACAGTGGGAATTCTCCCTCGTAAGGCAGGCTCTAGTTCGACTAGCTTTTAGCTGGAACGTGGCTAATTTAACCGGAGATCGTAGTCTCAATCCTAACCGCAGTGAACAGAGGATTTGGCCCAGCTTCTCTGATCTTTCTTGGTAGGAGGGCCAGGCTCCCTCCCTGGGTCTTCTGCTTTCATGTGAACAAAAGGAAGAAGCGGTCGTCTCTTTCCACTTCCATTAGGATCACTTTCATCCGACTTTCCTTCGCCCTTTGTGGCTGCTAGTGAAGTGGCAACTGGATTGCCTAGTGAAATGCTATATCGATTGTTGCGTTATAGATCAAGCTTAAGACTAGGAGTTACCATTGGAGTTGGGATAGATCTCGTTCACTCTTGAGTTGCAATGTATGCTCGATTGCAGCTATCTTGCTCAGTGGATTGTTAGCCAGTTGCTTTTTATTTTCTCTCTTGACAAGGCTCTTCTGCTGAGCGAAGCCTCAAGCCTGGCTACTTTCTTTCGAGACGACTAAGTAGTCCTCTCTTGTTTCTTCTCTTTCTAAAAAGAGTGAAACTAAATCTCCTCACGCCATCCCACGCTACCGAACCAGACTAGCTCCGTCTATGGGTCCTTAACCTGAAGATAATTCCTCTAGCTCTCATTTCGCGCATGCGCTTGGCGCTCTTGCCTTAAGAACATCCTAGAGGAATTGAACCCCTTCCTGGTCTTTGAAGACTAGAATCCAATTGATGTCCCCACCCTCCTCCTTCCTCCGTTTCTTTAGCTGCAAGGGAACCGTCAGGTTGTAGTGGTTGAAGTAGAGCCAAGCAGCGATGGACTAAGCGAGTCAAATAACGCTGGTGCGAACCATGTTGGATGACGGGTGAGGGTGAGAAAGAAGAAGAAGGAAGAAGTACCATTGGCGAAGTTGCTTCCTCCAGTCTTTGTATGTATGGGATGTACCCGAGAAAGAGACAAAGCAGCTGAGATCAGAATGAGTAGCATTGGTCTTGGTCCGACTAATCAATGTCAAAAAGATTCCATCGATCGGTGAAGCACATCAACGGAAGTGTGCACGCTAGCGCTCTCCTCTATATCGGGCAGGTCATATTGCCTTTACAAGAACAATCTTTTCTTTACAGATAAACAGCCATAGAAAGAAAGCTTGAGTTAAGGGACTTCGAGCAGGGAATTCGACATGCTATACTTCGACTTGGTTCCAAGAAACCTATTTCTCCGACTGTATTTTCCGAACTCACCTGCTTGAAGGGGCTAGTTACATTCCCGAACCCCGTTAGTTACACTCCGCATCCCGTCCGACCCGATATTGATACAGTAAGCAACCAAGAAAAGACAGACATTCTAGATAGCTAGCAATGTCGAAAAGAACTCACCTGCGATGAATAGCCAAGCAAGGACTACACAGACAGAGCCAATGGTCGTGTACGCAAAGTAGATCGGTCTCATCAGGATCAAGTGCATCAGGGGGATCCTGAGGTTTACGGTTGACTCGTCGAGTGTGAAATCTTTAGGGTTAGTTAGGTGATTTGAAATGCAACCAACACTATGAAGCAAGATCCGCGCTAAACCTTTTTGCTCCTCTCTCTATAGCCGAGACATCGAGGGAGCGTGTCCCAATTGAGCTATTCACTGAGCAGGCCAACGAGTACCTTCCCGCTTAGGGTTCAGCGTGACGTAGACCTTTAGGCCATGCCAAAAGAAAAGGAGGGCTTATGGTAATAAGCCGCTTGAACGAAAGCAGAAAAGGACATTCTCCATATGGCTAGGATTATTGCAAAGACTGCAGCATATGAAGCCATAGAGATGCCTTTGCGTTGAATGATGTCATCTGTGGGAACCTTATGATGCAAAAGCCTCCAAAGAAAGATAGAGACTCTAGGTGGAATGAAAGAAGATCAAAGATGTCTAGCCAAAGCTGCCATAGGCTGATTGTCTCTGCAGAAAGAATAAGCTTCAGAAACTGACATCTGACCAGTAGAACTATAGGGCCAGACAATCTCATCTTCAATGTCCTCCATGGGTAATGGAATAAGCAACATAGAATCAGCCACATCACAGAAAGCAGAGGATAAAACAGAAGGGAGGCACCTGGAATGATTTTGAATGAAACTGTGAAGCTTGCAGAGCAGAATCCTTGGCTCTATGGCCTCTGGGGACAAAGCGAGCCCGCTTCGTTTCATCATTACGGGGTTTGATCTCTGAAACGGTGTACCCGACATGCTGCTTCTGTGCGGCGATCGCTTCGGGGTCCGGCAAGTCAGGGTATAACTCCTTTTCTGTGAAAAATACCTTCCCCTGGATCAAAGGGGGCTACCTCAGGGGATAGTCTTCATCTCGGGCTTCTAAAGCATCAAAATCAACCTTACGTATTCTCTCAGGGAAACTCCTAACAACTCCACTGCGACTGAGCGATCTCATCGATCTGACCTTCCTATTCGGTATGGAAGGACTGACGCTTGAGTCTTAGATTCCCTGCCTTTAACGCTTATACTCTTTTTAAAAGCATAGAGCATCGGAGGAAAGAAGAGAAGAAGCTGCTGTAGCTGGCTATACTGTTGCTGATGCTAGCTCTGCTGCTGGTTCACTCGCTCGATCCAGCAGAAGCATATATAGTTCCAGTTGCATTTAACCGAGTAAAAGAAGGGAAATTGAAAGATATAGGAATCTCAAAATGACTAAATATATGCCGATACTCAGAATTAATGCAAAACAGATAACTGCCAAGTGTCCGTGTTTTCCTTGACCGAGGGACTCTTCTAGTCTGTTTCCAACTTAGACCACTCTTGGTCTATGGGGGCTTTGACTTCCCTCAGAGCCGACAATACTAGATAGAATTATTGTCAAGCCTTTGCGCTGCTAGGCCCATTATTATCAAAGGAGTGACCTAACTATTCAATAATGCCATTGAAATCACGACCTGTGAATGACTGTAGGCATTCTCATTCCCTGGACCTTATCAACTTTCCCCTGATCGGCATCCATTTATCCAGGGGCAATCAATTGGTCGTCTGCTCTCCAAGGTGTATTTTTCCTTTGTCCGATAGTTCTGGAATTGTCTGCTACACACGGCCCGAATTGATTTTCACATGTCTTCACTCTTTCTCGCTGCCTTGTGACAGGTGTCATCATCGCCGAAGCGTCGAAAGAAGTATTTCCTTTGGCTTTGGTCGCTGAGTGGCCACCTCCAAGCTGTTTCTAGTTGAAGCACCATCTAGGGAGGGAGATGGAAGGATTGAGTTAGGATAGTTACGGAAACCCGGTTTGAGTTGTCCGCTTTGATCGAATCTAAGCCCTAGAGGTGATCTCGACTCTCACTTACGAGAATATGTCCCCTGAGGTCTCAATAGCAATCAAAGTCTCCGGGTTAGAGTCACCAAGCCGGGAAGGCATAGAGTCGACGCAGTCAAGCAGGAAATCCCGTAATCGACGGCATAATCAAAAGTACAGGCAGAGGTCCAAGATCCTAGTCGTGCAAAGATCCAAGCAGCGTATTCTGATTCAAGTGCGAACTTCTTCTCGACGCAGGAGATTCGTGAACAATCCCATCTAAGAGCCTAGCAGCCTTGTTCTCTCTTTTCATTCAACTCTTCTAATCTCAGATTTCCATTCTGATCTTTCGAGAGGCATATTCCTATTGAATCTATCCCATGCATTCACTCCTATGTCGGCCTAAGGACTGCTAAAGTCTTCCTACCGAGAGCTGGTAATATTTATATTACTCTAGTAGCTAGTTTAGAGTTCCTCTCCTAGCTGCTAGCTGTCTTCTTTCCTAGTAGCTCGGTTCTTAGGTTGCTTCCTATCCTATTAGCTCGCAGCTCTCTAGGGTGGGGCCTCGTTAGGGATCTCCTCATGAGGATCGGTTCTCGTGCCCATATGAATTCGTAGATGCCTATCTGTCAAAAGATTCAGTGTCGAAAGACAAAGCCTTTGAAACTGCCCGCTATCAAAGGCCATTCTTCTTATAGTCTGAGTCTTCCTTGGACCACCGCTTGCTCTCCTACCGGCCTTTCTCTCTTAGCTTTCCCCGCCTCCGGTTACCTGTCTTCAGTCTTGGATTCCACTGTAGATTCCTTGTGCACGATGCCAGGTTTTCGTGCGACTTTTCTATATCAAAAAGGCCAAGGAGGCTAAATCCCATGTCGACCTATCCCTACTCTGGAGATCGCCCCTTCAGACTATAACAACTTCGGATTGGTGCAACTGCCAATCCATTAATTGAGATTGAGAAGTTCCTGCAAAGCAGGTTAGAGTTCGAGTTCAATGGCTTGTGGTTGTTAGGGATTAACCCAGTGGGGTTAGAGCCTATGGAGTAAGTGAGGGTGCGAATAGACTAGTTGCTGTATCTCCGGGTCAGCTAGCTCTTATGGTAGGGCAGCTCTGCAGCTGTTGCATCTCTTGTAGCTCGTTGCTCAACCGATTGCAACTAATGGGGCCAGTCAGAAGCTTCTTTACGCTGCTGATATCCGGTGTGGTTCTTACTAGCTTCAGTGCTTATAGCTTCGTGGATCTAAATCACCATCTCGAGATGGAAGATATACTGTTTGTTGGTTTGCCCCTGCTTCGGGTGGATCAGCTCTGCTCTTTCTACTTTCTTATAGTAACTAGCGGTTATCCCCAGCGAATTGTAAATACTACACTAGTGTGGGCGGATCAATGACTACTGGACTCGATGGCCTCCTCGACATTAGACAAAAAATGATATACTAAATGCACTAAGATTTCTGGTTGAGTACACAGGCCCTTCTAAGTTTTTATGGCCCGGAAGGGGGAATCCGGTAAGGAAGACCAGAGAATCTAGAACCAAAGGACTACTTCTCGTGATGAGAGAATCTTTCGCTGTATGGCCTCTTCGCTTCCTCTCACATTCGTTCGAGCATCTTCACTCCTCTCTAATGTACGCCCGTTCATAAGTGGACCGACCATTTCTTTCGGAGACAGAAGACAAAGCTAGATCTTTCAGACTTTTTTGATTACTGATTTACATCATGGCTTCATGTTCCTGTTCTTCCCGAATAGATATGAATGAGAATTGCTCTTCCTAGTCATGCAGTGGGAAATGGCAGCTTATGCGCCTCGTGGTCCAATCCAATTCAGGAATCTCCTGCAAACACGAACTCGCAAGGCCTGGATGGAGTCCCATATTCTTTATTTTAAGGTAAGGCTTTAACCGGAACCGGAGCTACAATACAAAGACAAAGAAAGGGGGAGAAGAGGAAGCCGTCTATCCAGCTATTCCTCAACTTAGGAGCGCGACTACTAAGAGATTGGGCGGACTACTACTAGATTGTCTTTAGCTTTGAGAGCCGCCCAAGCTTGCATTCTTCGTCCACACCTCCGCCCCAACCAAAGGGCGGAAAGACGCTCCTAGCTACTATAAGGCACTCCTGCCCTTATGAATCTATTATTACTACCCACACATGTACACGGAAAGATCGTCTGGTTCAGGAGTCTAGTGCAAGTGAAAGTTAGAGAAGGATGACACTAAGGCAAATAGGACTGATGGATCTCTTCGGATCTATCTGATACCTCTTCCACAAAGAATGAGGTGCTGCGGTCTCTCCCGCCCCTTCTCTGTCTTGTGAATGAAATTATCTCTTTCGACTTTGGGAAAGTGGTTCATGCGCCACTCTCAGAAAGGGAGAAAGAAAAGAATGAAACAAAAAAGAAAGCATCGGTCGCAGCTCTCAGGCATATTAACATTGAGGTCAGTTTCGTCACTAGGTGAGTTTCCAGTTTAGAATCGATTATAGTAGACGACACGTGATCATCGAATGGCCCCCATGCTGCGTTCTATTCCTCTTCCGATGTTCGAGCCAGAAAGCAGAAGAAGATCTCTTCACTTATACTATTTCCTTGAATAAGCAAGAACGTCAGTTTACCAGTTCTCATTTAGATGTCTCTATACAGGCTGCTTTGCTCTAGTAGCTCCGGACTCTTTAGCGGTTGTTTAACTTTATAACTCACCGGTATTAGCGCATTGGCAGGATTAACTCACCGAAGGGGAATCATCTTTCCCTCTTCTTGACTAAGCTTGGTATCCTCTCTTTTGGATCTTAGGAAGGGTATTCTACGCCCTAACATTAGTCACATAGTGAGTTTCGAGTTAATCAAGAAGAACAAGTTTCCTCCTAGCAGAGATGCGGCTTTTTACGGGTCTTAAGGACACCTCCCTTTTGGGGTTGATCTTTCCATTACACAGAACACAGCGGCAAAAGAGATAAATAGAATGACTTAGCGAAATCCTGGATGAGGAATGCTACCGAAGAAGCCGGGCTTTCATGATCATATCGAGGCTATTTCAGAGAACGTAAAATATGCGGCTTTTAAAAGAGATCTTCGAAGTGATCTACTTACGAGCCGAGGGCAGAGTTAGGGCCAGCTCCAACCGGCGAATAAAAAACATCTGAGATAGATGCTTCTTCAGACGTAAGAGTGGAAGATCGCGCGCCATAATTAGGAGAATAGTAGGAGAGTAGCGGTAAGTCCATTGAAGTAAGCCGCTCTAAAGGGTTTCCAACCTTCATCGACAGTAGATGAAAGGAGTAGACAAAGCCTTCCACGTTACCTGTCAACAGGAACTCGAGAATACATAGATTACTCATTATGGGCAGAGTATAGGGTAGATCTAATAAGAAGTTCCATGTGGGTCCAATATACCAAAAAACTCTCTGTTAACTAAGGCAGTCGATACCGACGGAAATACCCAACCACGATGATTCTTGGTGTTCCACATCCCAAAGGAGTGAAGCATGGGAACAGTAAAGTTTAGTTTATTCATTTGCTTCCACCGGTGTCTACCTATCGACTCTTACTCTATGTTAGAGATTTGCATACCAAGGTTGGACATATTCTTTTCTTTATGAGGTTCCTATTCGCCTTTTGAGAGGGTTGGGGAAGGAAGCTCTTGCCAGCGTCTTCCGGCGTATATTGATGATACTTCGACCTCGGGCCTGTAAGGATCATTCGAATTGACTTTTATTCGTATATAGGCAAAGCTGTTCACGACTTCCACCGCGTTATGCTCTAAGAGAGTGATAGAGTGATGGTAGGCCTCGGGCTATCTCCTTTCACCGATAGCGAAAGCTGAATCAATAGCTCAAGTAGGCCTTGACTGGTGTTGGTAGCTAAGACCCTGAATTAATACCCTTCCTGAGTCAACACTAACCAATCTATAAATAAGTCACTAAAGAAAATCCTAAGTAGGCGCTTCGTTGAGATTTGTCGATGCGAGGGGACCGCTGACCTGTTTAATTCCTTGTTAGCGCTTTAACGCGGGTATCTACCGTCGATAGCTTACTTGACTGGTTACTCCTGAATTGCTGCAGGTCGCTGCGAAGAGACTTCGACTTCCTGTTCTTCGAGTAAACCTTCCATGACACTGGCTAATGAACTACTCGGGCTAAGCACAAGATCAAGTCACTGAGACCGGTAATTGATTTAGTGGCAGGATTAGGAGACTCTCAGGGAGTAAAGTGAAGTTTATCATTCTAGGCCCTACTTCTTCCTTTCATTCTTCTTGGGAAATCTGTCTAGCTTTTCTCCCTGTCAATACCTACTATCCTCTCTACCCTCAGCTAAAGCCGCTCAAGCCTTGAGTTAATAAACACCCGAGTTAGTAGCCACAAGTCGACATGGGGCTGAGTCTGACTGAAAGAGTGCATGAAACTATTCTTTCTTGGCTTATACCTCTGAGCCTAAACGCCAATCCGGAACTTCCTTTCTGGAATGAGCATAAGAGAAATAGCAACCCATTTCTGACTTCTTGCACACCACGTCGTAACTAAAATGCCGGGCTATAACAAAGTCCAAACAAGGAACGCATTGCTCCTCTTTATTTAAGTATAAATACCCTGCCCACCACCTTGATCATGGTTGAAATAGCTTAGAGTAAGATAGGATAGGAACCCATAGGCAGTTCGAAGTTCCAAAGAGTTCCATTCAGGACGTCGGCTATATGCTTCAGACAAGACTTTAGACTCGCCAGTTTCGGGATCATAGTATGATAAATAGAGTATAGGACACTTCCAGCACTTCTTGCTATCTTACTTGGAAGACTTCGCTTTCCTAGGTCTTTCTACTGATAAACAACGGGATACCGATAAATAGCCGCCGAATCTGTGTCTTCGACTTGCTTTCTTTCGACTTGAAAAGGTATCTCTTTAACTGCTATTTCGGGATAGCTCGAAGGTTCTCTTTCCCTTCCCAGAGACCTATTTGAAAGTGACTTATATGATAAATCCCGGGACACCCATACCCTTTGTAGTCCCGGCCGCCGTCTTAAACAAGAGAGAATGAATAGCGTAAAGGAGAGCGCGGACACTTTCCAAATCCAGCAATAAACGTCTGAGACACCAATCGATAAGTCTGGAGCTAATCCCTTTCCTTTCGTTGAGCTCTAGTTTCATGTTCCATAATCCGTGAAAAGAGTCGATCGATCTTCGATATATGCTTCGGGCCTGTGAGTTGTAGCTTTTACCCTTTAAATTGATCCTGAAGGCCCTGTGGAATATGCATCATGGGCTACCTACCGGCTATGCCCTTTTGTTTGGCTGCTATGAGGCACCTTTGGGAGACACCTTAACGAGACCTTCCAAAGGTTGTAGCCCAAAAGTCCGAACTTAGTCTTAGGGATGCTACCGACTAGGCACATCAACCGTGGGCCTTCTGCCTGAGGCCTTGGCTTTCAACCATGAATGGTTTTCGATTTCAACATCGATACGAAACACGAATTCTATCGCTACCGGATCGGGCCAGGAAAGCTTTATTCTATCTACTTGCGCTCTCCTTGATCCTTCCGATAACTGTCTGGGAAGAGATCGGAAGTCGGGTTTCTATGTGGAGTCTACCGGAGAGTATCGGGAAGACAGAGTCGATGTCTACTTTTATTAGAGAAGTAAAGAGGGTGAGTTAGCTTTCCTCCTAAAGATAGGTTTCCGAGTGAAAACTTCTGCTCAGCTCGTGTGGGCGCAGGGTGTCACTGACTTCCTAAACGATCGGATTCTGGTCCTGACCCGCATGGCACTTCTCGCTTGAGTTAATGCAGTTAAAGTGGAACATCGTCGTACACTGAATTCGTGCTTGCACTTCCCCTCTCTAACAAAAGAAGTTTCAAGCTTCCAGTATGAACTCGCTTGATCCTCTTTCAGGTAATTCTTACTATGGAGAGACTACTTCGATCTGGTACGTCCTCCACCTAAAGGAAAGATCATCGGCCGGTTTAAAAGAGGCGCGAAAGAGATGTATTCTTAGTTACCTTTTAATAGGCCTAGGGAAGAAGTAGTCCTTTCCAGGACTTGCGTAACTAATTTTAGTACATGTTATCAGAAAAGGCCTCATTTGGAGTGCGAAACCTTGAGTTTTCACTAGCATTCGACCCCTCTCCCGATCCCGTTGTTCATTCTATTTATCTTTCTGGATAGCATGTTCCATGTCTGCTTATTGGATACTTCGATCCGTGCACTCTTTGAGTGTAGGAAGAGAATCTCCTTAGGACCGCATCAACTCTTGACTTCCTATTCGTAAATAAAGCCAAGACAGCAAGTCTAACCCCATTTCTTTCTCTGCCTAATTAATATCTTCTATCGATGACAAAGTTCCCACTTCCCCACGAAGCCAAGCTAGGATCCTTCCCCTACTTAATAACAATAGATTTCGGTTCATCGCGGCGATCCTCCAAAGACAGCTTTCTCTAGACTTGACAGGACTTACCGTGTCTACTTCCCCTAAAAAGATCCCCCGGGTTGGACTTATCACTGCTCGGAGAGTGCAAAAGGATATAAACTCGAGTTTGACTAGGCACCGAAAGTGACTTTTTCGTCTCCACCGGGGCAGGCGAAGCTTCCTTAAAAAGGATGGAGATAGTTCCAGATCAATCTAAATCAGAAGAGAGAAGTAAGGAAGTCATTGACACCCTAGGAGACCAGAAAGTCGACCCGGCTTTCAGCTGCATAGTTTGGATAGCTAGCCATCCCAAAACCGAAGGACAATTTATTGATCATTGTGTAAATAGGCACCATTCTTCGAACTACTCTGCTGCTACCTGGCGAATATTCACAAGTCATGCTGCTCGTTCCATTAGTTAAAGACAAGAAAGACATATTTAATCGGTTCTTCAAGCAATCCATCCATTAGGTTCTTCATTACGCCAGTAAAACAGACACGGATCACCACGGCTCTAAAAGGCCATTGGTTTGTTTCTGCTCTTTCTTCTATCGTGTTCTCCCTTCTGTACCTATGGATCACTAAGGATATAGACGACAATCAAAGTCCCTTCTCTGTTAACTCTCTGTCTTCTATCGTAGTCTACCCTGTCCCTTCTCTTTCTCGTATTCTACCGTCTTTGTCCCTTAGGCTAAGTCATGGAATGGACGACAAATGTTCTTTCTTTTGTTTTTGGCTCGCAATAAAGCTAGGGTCCTGATCGAGAAAGTACTAGTCCTATCTATCCACCTCTCCAGACACAATATCTTGAGTACCTATGATGGTGACCACATCTGCTGGCATGTGATGTTTGGACATAGAATCGAGTCCTTGTGAATGGGCAAAGCCAGGTGCTCTTATTTTACGACGGTAGGGACGATTGCTTCCATTACTGACCAGAAAGACACCAAATTCTCCTTTAGGTGCTTCAACTGCGGTATAGGTAGAAGAAGCTGGTACGGAAAAACCTTCTGTATAAGGTTCGAAATGGTGAATTGAGGTAGAGTAGACCGATGATCCTGTAGTCATTTGGCCGGCTATTGAAAGAAAAAGCTTGCATCTGCTCCCTCTATTATATAACCGGTCCCATCTCTCTCCAAACCTAACGTGGTAGTTTCCCATCATAGGGCTTTCTATCTATAGATTGAGCCATTACCAAGGAGCTAATTCGTTCAGAACTCAGTTGACTCCTTCTATAGAAAAGGCGAAGCGTTCTCTGATTTACTCCCACTCTTCACCTCTTGGCTCACCTGGGATACGTACACCCTGTTCTTTCTAAAGACTGCCCTCTCTCGGATGGATGTTGGTCCAGCCTACTACGAGGATCCCGTATCCAGCAACCCAACCTATACAAAGGGCATCAAAGCCCCTTTACTAGGTTGGAGCTATGAAGCTTACCAACATTTCATTTTTTATTAAAATAAAAAGGGAAAGGGCTTTTTCAGCTGGTGCGCAGGAGCGCACTTACGTTTTCCCTTTACTAATAGGGGGTCCCGTGGTTCCTATGCCGCCGCGTTTTCCGGTCCTTTTCTTTTAATGCTTCGACCCGAAGCGATAGCTTCTAGC
>OX940971.1:315000-320000 GCA_954870475.1 Euphrasia confusa
TTCTCAGTCCCCCTAGTCGGGTGGGCGCCGGCCGGTCTTTCGACCAGATCCCCCTAAAAACCGTACGTGCGGGTCTCCCCGCATGCGGCTCACGCCATTCGAGGTGGCCCAGCCCGGCATTCATTCGCAAATCCTGTAGTGAAATTGAGACTGCTCAACCTCAGAAGCTAATTCGCGTGTAGGCAGCGCTGTCTGTTGTACCTATCTATTCATTGAATTTGCTTTATTGCATTTTTTATTTATATATATAGGCTCGCTCCCTCTTTTTCCAAGAATTCATGCACTTCCCTTTACTCCATAGGGCCTTCTCGAATAGGGAAAAGCCTTCTATTTCCGTCAAATGACCCGGCCTCCCCTGGCTCTTCCACCGTCCGGTCTCCCTTTCCTCCCTATGCTATGCTCCCCCGGCGCAGGCCTACCACGCTTCGCGCCTGCGGCGTTTTCGCCAGACGGTCTTTGCCAGTAGTGCCATCCTCCCCGCTGGCTGTATGGGCGGGTTGTCCCTCGCTGCTGCGTTCTGTTAGGCTATGGATTACAGGAACAAATGTAGTTGAATGGAACAGCAGGCGGGTTACACGTTCCACTGTGCCGAGATGTGAGGTGCAGGTGGTGATGATCACCCCGGGGTATGCGCTAGCGCCCTTGACAGGCACTCCAGAACCCGCCAACGCTCGTGAAACCCGGGTCGGTCGGTCCTCCATTCATCCGACCGGAGGTGTGGATAACGAGGCCACCTTCACAACCTTCTCCCTTCTGTCCCTATGTAAGGTAGGGCGGTTCGCTTGAGTTGCTCAACCGCCCCTTAGCCCGGTGCTCATGACGCGCTACAGAACCTCCACCGTGCCGGGGGACCAAGCAGGGCATAGCTAGCGGCATAGGAGCCGACTCGGCATCAGCGGCTTCGTGCCGCACTGGAGTGATCCAATATGTGGTTCCGCACGTTCCACCACTTCTCCGTTCATTTCCAATACTAATCGTGAAACACCATGAGCAGCAGGATGTTGAGGTCCGAAATTCAAAGTGAAATTTTTGATTTGCCTGTTCCTAGTCGTCATGGTAAAGAAAGGCAGAAATAAGAAAGAAATAGATTATTCCCTGAGAGCTTGTCCAATACTACCAGTACCAGAAATGCATCTCCTTCGCCCGCGCGAGAGACTTCTATGCCAGCCGGGAATAACGGCTCTGTTATGAAAGAAAGCGGCAGACAGACTGACCTCTGCTAACTACTACTTATATAGACTGGAAGCTAGAGAGATACTAAGGTATAGTGCCGCTACCAGAGAAGGCTCTTTCATGCTAGGCGTCCAGACCTACTACGCCCGAGCCGCATCCCCGGCACACTTGCTATATCCACTAAGGCTTCATACCACTTCATCCTACCTACTATACCTGATAGAAAGCCGTTCTATAACAATTCAAGACAACAAGAAAGCAAGAAAGAAAAGGATAGCGATCGCTTTGGGAGCGTCACGGGGGAGGAAGATAGAAAGGTAACCTATGACACCGGGGAGTTACGCTTTTATCCCGCCTCAGCTTCGCGGATGGGACGAGGGCGAGAGCTGAGCACGCACGCTCTATGCTTTTCCACAGCTTTCCCTCTAGTATTAGCTCGTACCCCCTGTGCCCAGGGATTCCTGGGGCATGAGTTAAGCATATAGTTGATTGCTCTTTCTTTCGATGTTGTGTTGGTACTTTTTTTTTGGAGTCTCTCTCTGTAGGCGTGCAAAACAAGAGAGCCACTGCTCTTCAGGGCGGTGAGGTGGACAATTCCTTACTCCAGCTTCTGAGGAGCATCTTTGCATGAATCAATACTAACTCCTCAGTCAGCTGACCTTCGATTTTGGAGATTAGAGCAGAAGAACTCCGTAACGGCGGAGAAGGGTTTCGCCTCGAATCCAAACGATTTCTTGTCTTCTCTTAAGATATTTCTAATTAGGACTTGATCCCTTGATCAAATGACTCCGAAACATAAAGTAAGAAAACCAGAACCCCGTTTGGACTATAAAGATTAATAATAATCAGTAAACAGCAAGCAAAGAGATCACTTTCACAAGCTGAAAAACTAAGTTGTGGCGTCGCCTATGCATAATGTAAAGAGTCTGGTGAAGAAAAAGAGCGTTGCCTCGGTATACAACCATTCCATCTTCATTGCCTCTTCTACGTATTAGAAAAAAAAGTGAAACAGATCTCCTGTGTTCCGGGTCTAGTCCCAATGCCCTAGCCTTCTTTATTTGTATTGTGAAAAGGTGAAATTTCCTTGTCCCTTTTTTGGTCTACCAGCTCCCCCGACCTAGTATTACGACTGACTCTACTCTCGCGCCCTCCTGGCTATAACAAATTCTTACCGCGCCAGCGCCTTACCTTACACGCTCATATTCCAGTCCGCTGTGTGACCAGATCTTACGGGCCTTACCTCCCGATGAACAAACTTTACCGAGTGAGAGAGATCTTAGACCAGGACGTATCCGAAATAGTAGTAATTAGTGAAATAAAAAGACTTGTACAAACCATTGAAGTAACTCCATCCCCAACGGTCAAAAGATGAAAATCTTTGTAATATTCTGAACCATTCATGAACATCACAGCAAAAATGATTAAAACATTTATAGCTCCTACATAAATAAGGAGCTGCTGGAATTAATATGAATGCCGAGGAGCTCTTAGTGCAAAAAGAAGGTGCAGGCGATCTCAGAGTGAGGGAGACGCTATCGAAAGTGAGATGACGGCTATTCCTCGTTGAGTCAAGTCTTGGCTAACACTACTTTAACGACTGAACTGAGCTTAGCTAAATGGCTTGCAGCCCAGCTTTAGAACGCCCGGCCCGGCTTGCAGAGTTGAGTTAGAATAAATAAATACACTTTTGATGTTTCCCGGAAAGGGCCTTGTTATAAGTGAATAAACTACCTCCGATCAGAAATCGTCATAAATATAAATAAAGGCTGGCTGTCTATACGCCGATCTTTATGATGGGGTTGTTGACTCCTTACTTAGTGGTGTCATTACGTTAGCAAGCCTGCAAGCAATTCATCCGTTTTGGTTAGTGGTTTTTCAGTCTTATCGGCTGGTGGCCACTGGTGGGAAAGAAAGGAAAACTAGGTGAAAGAGGGTATAGTGACAAAGAGCATAGCGGACCAGAGGTCGAAGAGATCGAAGACGGAAGAGAAGTTTCAGTAGTTCCCCTTCAGTGAGGACTCCGTTTCACTCTCTTTTCTGTGGATACGCTATCCCTTCCGGCTATGCTATGGGTTGGGGGAGATCTACTTTCAGTGCTTCTATTGATTATCCTGCGAGGGATTTGGATTCATTTGATATTAGATGAGCGGCCGTACTATGATCGTTCGGGAGACATGGCCCGCTACACACGAGAATGAATTGTTATGTGGTCGGTACTCCCACCCATCAAGCTCAGCTCTGTCGAAGTGGGCGGCAAAACTACGTAGTTGAATATGTAGCCGTTCCCCTTCTGTCAGCCGAGGAATTCTGATCGTAACATGAATGAAAGGTGCGGCAGGAGTGGAATGGTAACAGCAATGGAATATGTTCCATAAAATGCTTCACCTACAGGAATGGAATGGGAAGAATGCTTATGATTCAAGTTCAATAAGCATTTTTTTTGTGTTCAGCGAAAGACAGCGACACTGGCGTAGTAAAAGAGTCATTAGCGACCCCCTCGATGGAGCCCTTCTATCTATGCGGTATACTTTTGCTCCAACCTCCACTCTTTGTCCCACTGATTGTGCTCGTCGGGCAGAATCCTAATCCGATGCTTGGCACCGGGATGAGCTTCATCAGTTAGAAGAAGGAACCCACTTATGATCTTCGCTTTTAGGCCGGGTTGAAACAAGCAAAAAAGAAGGGCTTTTGGGATTTTGATCACCTTTCTCAGGTTTCTTATGAATATCGGATCGATGCCCAAAAAAAGGTGTTTCCAGCTTAGCTTCATGAAAAAGTTCTCCTGGGAGGCCAACTAATAAGCGAGGATCGACGAAGGAGGATCGGGCTCGATATAAGAAAATGGGATTTCAGCAACGAGAATGAGCGTTTTAACAACATTCTTTGTCTTCCTTGAAATAGTCTTTGATTGGTGCATTCCATGCTTTAAAGATGAAGCTCAGAGAGCACACCTGGAATAAAGAAGATGAATAGGAGGGTCAACGGTAGTTGAGAAGAATCAACGTTGCTCACGAGCCAATACTGTTCACGCGGGCAAGGGTCTGTCTTTCCAAGAGAGTTCAGTCGCTTTCGAGCAGGAGTGACCCTAGTCTAAAGAGGAATAGGAGTTACTCGGAATGAATAAGCCCATGGTTGTTGTGAAAGAATAAATGCCTTCTTAAGAATGGAATCCACTCCTAGTCCTTTCGAACCAGATGTCTCCCTCCTGTGGCCCTTTCGAACCTGAACCTCTCCTGGTGATGACTGGAATGAAGCGTTAAGACAAGTAAGGGAAGCTAGCGCTTTCGAAGGAGAAAGAAGAAAGGAATAGGGATAGAAAGGAAGGGAGATGAAATGCTCAAAGGTATTGTATGGGACGGTCACCTATTGATGATTTAAATCACTCAAAAGAAAGCATAAAGCAAAAGGGAAGGGGCTAGTTATTTCTTTATTAAGGGAATGGTTTAGCTCAGTGAACAACTGAGCAAGAAGGGAAAGGAGGCACTCACTGAGGCGACAATCCCATAAAGGAAGGGGTCCAATCTGCATGTGTTAAGCACCGCGCATTTAAGAGAAGCTAGCGTCCGATTCCATGCTTCCCTATGCTATAGAATCGCGGACGATCTCTTGCCGCTGCAAGTCCCACATCCGCGGTTGGTGAGAGTAATGTGATAGAGGAAGACTTTTGTTCGAAATCGGGATAGTGTTCAATAAACCACCGTTGATGCAATATCTGGTGGGGAAGGCATTCCCACTGCTACAGTTGGAGTTGACGGTCCTAGTTCTCTTACAGTAAGAGCTGTTGCTGGAATAAGCAGTGCTAGTGACTTGACTGTTGGAGGAAGAAC
>OX940971.1:325000-329692 GCA_954870475.1 Euphrasia confusa
TGTGCTCAGTTAGCTATTTTAGAGGTTGTAATTGATGGCGATGTTGCCGTTGCATCTGCTGTATTGTTCTTTGCTCGTTAAGCAGTCCTTTCGCTTATTTTTGAATAAACACACTTTTAAAATTTTAGGCGCTGCTTCTGACTCTCCGCCTTCAGCCGGGCGATCGGTCCTATGTTCAAAGGGTGATGCACCACGTAACCAACCCAACCACATGAATAAACTAGGGCACAGGAACCCAACAATTGGTTGATCGCTCTCCCGTTCCAGCGCTTTTTCGTTCCAGTTTTCTAAGCCATCCATAAAGTGGAAGAATCAGTTTACAGTTGATTTGTTGGTGGTAAGTGAGCCGCCTTTGAGACACTGGGGATTGTGAATCTTCTGGCTCTTCTGGTGTCTCAGGGTAGGCCTTCGCCCAGGATGCTTGGATCAGATCTTGGCTTCCTAACTCAGGAGTGCGTATGAGAGAATCATGTTCAAGAGAACTATGAGGAAGCAGAACCTAGTAAGAAGAAGAGCTAGCAGCGGAGAAGATTCGAATAAGGAATAATAAGTCACCACGCTTAGGGAAAGGAAGGAAGTATAGGTAGGAATAGCAAAGGAAGTAGACCCCGCTAAGGATAAGGAGGGTAGTCCCGTTACCACCAGGCGGATAAGCATCAGTCTTAATGCAGCCGGGGTATTAACTCATAGGAGTTCGATAGAGTCGTCCGTAGCAAACAAAAAAGGACTCTCCATAGGGTATGGCTCCCTTGTAGAGAGAGGAGAATGAGAAAGAAGAATTTGATAAGCTAATGTGAGAAGCTAATGCCGTAGATCGCCCTTTACCTTGTTTCCCCTTTATGGGCTCCTGCTCTTTCCTTTGTCTTCTTTCTTTCGGTTGGTATTGCCCCTTATTTCACGAATAAAGGGCTTCAAATCCCAGGAAAAAGGCTCTTTCTGGATCGACACTCTAACTGGACTAGAAAGATGGCGCATTGTCTGGCCTCCTTCTTTGCTAATCCGACTCATCTTCCTTATTTGTTTGCTAATCCGGGTCTGGGTTCGGGTGACTGGAAGACAAAGGAAATCGAGGTTGGTCATTACCGGCACAGCTTGAAGTGATCTTTCTTATTAATAATCTGATCTTGGACAAAGGCTTTATCCTGCTATTCTTCTTTCTGCCAACTACGATTTAAAGGAAGTCTACAAAGTACGCGAACCAAGTACGATTTAATTTGAAAAGGCTAGCTTAGCACATGTGTGAAGAACTCCGTTTTCGGGCTAGCGATTCGTACTACCTGCACTGGACTCTCCTACCGCTACCTTAATCCTATCAAATATTTAGATTTATCCTTTTCATTACTCAACATATATATCCTATGGATAGAACGAAGGAAGTTGAAAGACTTACTCTAGCTCCAGGGTAACTACTATTCTGACTCCAACTCATCAATGCCATTTGAATACAAGGAATTTCGACTGAGAATGACACCTTATTCGCTCTGCTACAACGATCTCTTAAAAAGTAAAGTGAAAGAAGCCCCTTGACTGGATAGTTAAGACCACTAGCTCGAAACTTGATTCATTCTTCTTTTCTATTTGAATAGCAGGATGTCTATTCCAAAAGTGCTTTTTAATGTGGTGAAGAAAGAGAGTCTGAGAAAGTGGACTTTTCCGTCGTCTACAGTGAGAACTAGGTTGGTCGCTTCCCCTCCCCGCCACCAGATCTTCGTAGCAAGTCGACGATGATTCTTGTTGGCGATCTTACACCCTCTTCTCGTGCCCCTGTCCGCCGATCCCTAGGATCTCCTACCGGATTCGTGATACTGGCATCGTGTCATAATCTTCAGGAAAAGAGTGGACTCATCTAGGGACTTCACGCAGTGACCTTGAGCGAGAGTGGACTTCGGGAGCTGGTGAAACTAGGAAAGGGTGTCTTTACTCGAGGTGTGATCAAAGAAAAGAAGTGAGGTAGGCTTTCTCTACTTCTGGCATAGGAGGATAGGGATGGTACGGACTCATTCATTAGGCCTAGGCTCTTACGACATTTCAAGATCGATCGAAGAATGTATTTCTGTATATAGTCCTGAGTCCGTCTTTTAAGCCTAAGTCCTGCGTCCCGAAGCGAAGGCAAAGTCCCTCTGCTGCAGAAATGGATTCGACTGCTGCTTTCTCATCTGGATTGTTGCCTCAAAGTCAACAGCTATATTCTCAGAAGAATTCCTTGTCTCGGTCTCAGATTCGTAACTCTCCTTTGCTTAGCTTTATGCCCTTTCTTCTTATGTGGTTTCGGCTTATTCTGTTGAGGTTGGGAACTTATTCCTATCTTCGGACCTAGTCTCTTCGCCCAAGTCTGATGGTGTGGAATATCTGACTGGCTTTCCTCTCGATTCGGTTCGGTCGAGCTTATCCCCTTTACAGCTAGAGCTCTCGGTCTATAGATTACAATCCACTAGGAAGGAAAAAAATACAGAGACAATAATCTCACCCGCACATGAAATGAAGCAGAGACCTAAACAACCTGAACATTATGGCAATGAACTGCTATTGATCACGGACATCCGGATTCAAAGCAAAACTTGCCACTTGTCCTTGACTTTCAAGTCGATCGTTGAAGGACTCGAGTGCGTTCAGGTATGAAGTCTTTATATTCATCTATGGCCACCAACAAACTTTCTGACAATACCTCTCTTGTCTCATCAACAAAGATGTCTTCTAACGATGGAGGGAAAGGAAAATCCAATCCCTTGTTGATGACAATCGTAGGGCTCTGACCGCCCCTCCTGCAGCCTATGAGTAAGCCTCCCTCATAATAGGTCCGGAATCCGCCTCCCTTGCTACATCGAAAGAAGGACCGCTCCTTTCTGAAGACTTGCAAGTGACATCCATCCCATTCCCGCTTACTCTAATTCCTTCTCTAGTTTCAAGTCCACTAAATGGACTGATCTTGATTTTGCACTGGATCCTCCTCAGGCTTTCAAAACCAGCAGTTACCTATCCTTCAACTAAGGAAGACCCTTATAACAACTCTATCTCCATTTCCTTGAAGGCCTAATCCTTCTTTCTACTTTGAGGTCTAGCGAGAGATCAGGGTCTCTTTCGTAAAGCGAGGGTTTCATCTCGAACTATATCTTTTGACGTTGGCCCTGCCCTTTTCTTCGCTTTTCAGCACTTCCTTTCGCTTTAGCTTTGAACTGAGATCCTTCGTAGTGAGTGTACTTAGTAGATCCCCTCCTGTAAGCTACATGAGTGAGATTTTCTCCACTATGCTTTCACCTAGTGTGAAGATCGATCCCTTCCAATTGTCATCTTGCCATTGTCTTCAAATCAGTTGTCAAGTCTGCTGTCAGGATGTTATGTCCAAATGCCATCCTCAAACCATTCTATCTTGCCTTGGGAAGTAGTAGTATCGGTGCGGTATGATGCTAAGGTCACTAGTATTAGCAGGTCCGGGACAAGCAGGCTCGTTATCAACAGATACCACCCTAGAAGTTGATATCGATATCGGAAAGTTATCGACTTATACCAGTGAAATCATACTTGAAAAATGAAGTTCAAGCAAGAAAGTGGTTCAGAAGAGGAACCATACTAGTTCTGATTGGTCACCCTATCCACTACAAATAGATAAAGAGTTAGCCTTATTACGAACGGAGAAAAGGAGAACCATGCCTTTGGTCTACCCATGTCCGTTTACGGGGGCAGCAGAGGAAAAAAGAAGGAAATTTCGTAGTGGAGGGAAAAGACTCTTCCGTCTTCTAGTCCTCGTATGTGGACAGGTCATCAATCCATTCTTCTATCCATCCGTTCTGGTGTTAGGAGGTTTGCTCGATACCGGTTATCCCTCTGAAAGGGGTCGTTCGCTGCACATCTTCCCCGGGTGTCCCTGCAACGAGCATACCTGTTCTATGTAGCTCATCCGGCAATTCCGAAAGATCGGCCCATGACAAGAGCGCTTACGCCTAATTAATCCTATGTCATGGACTTGACTCAACATAAACAAGATTTCTTAGTCGAGTTGTGGGAAAGCAATTCTATTCTTTTTGCCCCTAGCTTCCTCTAAACCTATAGACAGGAGGGCGGTGAATAAGGCTTTTAAGCCTGAAAAATAAGATTCTTTCAAATATACAGAAGTAGTCGATGACTAAAAGGCAAGTCCGACGGCAAGGGGTGTTGTCTGGTATAGAACCAGAACAAGGCTTTAAAGGATAGGGAGAGTTGTTTTCCTCAGTTTCAGTTGAGGATCCCTAGTTATCGAAGGGATAGTAGCTCGTATTCTAGAGTGAAGCGAGCCTCCCCCTTCAAGTAGTAGCCCAAAGTGAAGTCAGTAGTCGTAGAGATGGCTAGAGATCTAATTCATTCTCTAATTTCCCTGCACGTCTTTTTCCCGCTGAAGAGACAAATCAGGGTGAGAAAGAGAAGGCGCAGAGACAGATACAGATAGGGCTCTTTCTCGAGTTTCTTCCCTTGATTTAGTGAAGCTAGGAGAAGGCTCTGTCTCTAGTGAATTCCCATAGTGCGTGTCTGCCCAGATGTGAGTGACCTACCTCAGTCGAGAGAGAGATCCCGCTATTGATTATGAATTCCAAGGAATTATTATCGCTTAGCGCTTGTGCTAAGGAGGAATCGAACCTTTTAGTTTCTTTATATGATCTTTCTTCCTGCCAAATTATTAAATGCATAGATAGAGTAGGTCCTTCACCTACTCGCTGTACT
>OX940972.1:0-80000 GCA_954870475.1 Euphrasia confusa
CAGAGAGGAGAAGGCATACTGAGACGTTCTCTAGGCCCTAAGCCAGTAGCGCAAGCAGATAGCTATTCTATTTCTCATTGGTAATGGAAGCAAGCAGTCTCAAGCTAAGAATAAGAAGCTTATTGCACGACGACCCTTTCCCGCAGCCCACTGCCCGTGACGAAAGGAAGCAGCCGGGGGATTTAAAGCAATAGAATTGGTAGAAGAATCTTTTTATACTGATCGATGAAACTCAACTGGCAAGCTCAACTGGTACGGGACACCTTGTAGCAGAAGTAGAGAAGGGTTCCTATCTTTCCTTTTTTGATCCTACTAGCCAAAGGCTGCCTTTCCCGCCTTCTGAACCAGGGATTCTGCCAGGATTCCACACCACGTGAGTCGCAAGTCTCTGAGGTCAACCGAAACTACGAGAAAAGGGATAGTCAGAGTCCTTGTCTCAGTCCTCTTTCTACACAGGCTAAGTCTGTCCGCACGGGCCGAGTCGAAGGAGGAATACGTAGAAGGCGGGGGACCAAGTCTCAACGAAGTCAGTCTCACACCAAGTATTAGACTAGTTAGAGATTCTACTCTAATAGTATAAGCTATATCTAGGATATGGGCTAGAATGTATGAAAAGAGGGGAAGTGGGAAGAATTAGAGTCTGAGGCTTCCTTAACCGATGGTATGGTTAGACCTTTGATTCTCTATTCTAAGGAAGAATTGCGTAGAGCAGAATGAGCTTTCTTTGCTAGCCTAGTTAAAGAAGGAAAAAGGATAGTCTAACCGCAGGTTTTCACTAGTCTTTCTCTTTTGACTGAGATCCTCTTCACTAAGTTCAGAAGGCATCGAATATCGTAAGAGACACAAGGAATCGCCTTACCTGCAGACACGGACTGAAGGGAAATCTGCCTCCTCTTAAGTGGAGTGACTAGAGAGAGGTCAGGTTAAGACCACAGCAGGATGATTTCTTTAAAGGAAGACCCGGCATTTCTTCTTTTGAGAGATCAGTGCGAAGAGATTGTGAATGAAGATAGCACACTCAGTCAATCCCTCCAATATCATCACATTACCTATTATATTTATATAAGGGTAGGCAACGAAACAAAGAGGTTTTTATTCCACTACTAGAGACTATTTCCTATAACCAACCTAATTCCTGTAACCAAACCTACTACTTTAACTAGTACCTTTTCTAGTACCAGCACGGGGAGAACCTTTACCTCAAACTAGTTCCTATTACCTGTGGCTACCCTAATATCCCGTTACTGTACGGGAGCGGAAGCGAGAAAAGAAAAGCAGGTTTTTTTCATCTGCTAGCATTGTGGTTTGGAATCGATTCTTTATCAATAGCCCACCCTTTCTTTGAACCTTGTCAATGATCGAACTTAAAGATATGAACTGAGTGCCATTTGATGAGTAACTGAGAACAAAGGAGAGGGATATGGAAAGAATGAAGTAATGAAAGAGGAAGTCATTGCTAGTAGTAACGACTTGTCACGATCCATTGGTTCATATAGAATCCATGTCCTAGGTGTATCAAAAAACATTCTTTTCGCTAAGCGTATATAATAAAATAGAGTGAAAGGGTCCACCCCGAAAGCAAGGGGATACTAACTAAAAGCTGAGTCCTCTCCGAACCGCAGGAGATAGTTGCCCATCATACGGCTCACCAACTTCACTTGCCTCTATGGGAGGCGCGCTCCGGGCAGGTTCGGATCACTTACAATACATGGCTCTACGAAGGTGGGTTAGGAAAGTTTTCAATATGATTCTTTTCCTCTATTTCTTCGATGATAAATGCGAGTCTGTTTTGTCCACTTTCTCCATCCCCCTCTATCAAAATGATAAAAAAGAAATTTTTTCTTCTTATTCCCGTGTTTGATCTCTTCTCCTTCGGACCCTCGCTCGTTGTCATCTATGTTGGGTTTGGAACCCTGTAGAGAATGAAGAGGGGCCAAGGATCTTCCTCTCAACAGTGCTTTTCGAGGCTCCAATCTCCTCCCTGAATAAGTAAGGCCCCGTTAGCCTGGGCGAAGATGGGGATAAAGAGTAAGGATTGAAGCCCCCTTAGCTCTGCCAGGCACTGGACAGGGGTTAGCTTTGTAAATGTGTAGAGCCAAGTGTAGTGTGGTGTAGTAGTAGGCACTTCTAGGCCCCTTCCCGGCTATTGGATTACTCCAGTGCTTCGGGTACTACGGACCCTCTGCCATCCATTGCAGCGGAGCCCTTTCATGAGCAGGGGGGCTAAGCACAGTTCTTTGAATCAAACGTTGAATGAAATCGATTCTTTTTTAGATATCCAAATAAAAATCGGATAGGATAGATGGATGGATCTATCTTTCTATTCATATATATTACTAAATAAAATGGATTTATGTTGTAGCGTAGCAAGAAGCCCCAAATCCTTGATTTGGCGAGGAAAGACTGCACTGCTTTGGGCCCAGAAAGCGAAGGGAATGAGCTCGGCTGCTTCTCCTCCACACTTATTTATCTCCGTGCCCGTTCCGCATGCGCTTCGCGCGCAATTGGCGCTTTGCTCTCCTCTTATTCTTCATTGGACGGTTCGGATGGACTTCGCCGTTCTTTCCCAACTAAAATAGAAAAGGTAGGTTATAAACCTCGAGATGTCGATTCGTTTTCCGCCCCCAATGAGATGGGGAATTTGTAACCCCCTATTTATACTTTCGGGCCCTTCATCTTTCTGAATCGAGACCCGGCCCGGCTCGCGTCGTTCCAACAACCGGCGGGGAGCACCTCAGTATACGATCGCGCGCAGTAACTGGGAGTCCTATTACACTTAAGGCCAACTTCAATTCACCAAACCAAGGTTCATCTCGTGTAGTGATTGTGGACTCGTACAAGGATATTGAGTAGACGGTTGATGTATCAGACTCGACCCTATCTTTCGTAGCATGCATTCCCATCCGTGTCGCAACTGATTCGGTAAGCTACGTGTCCGGTGCACGGAGAACTGCCTTCGGTCCCCCAAACTGACTTACTCGTGGCAACCTTCCGGCCGCCCAACGACCTATAACGCTAGTCACTACTCCCACTGGGGCTAGGAAGTAAGCCCCACAACCCAAAGCGGCGAAAAACAAATAGAATTTGCTAAAAAAGCCGGCTAACGGGGGTATTCCTGCGTATGAGAACATAGTAATGGAGAAGGTAATAGCCAAAATAGGATTCGTTTTGGCTAGAGCGCCCAAATCAGCTATATATTTGACACGGGTTTGCCGTAATGCTGAAACTATGGCGAATGCATCTATCGTCATTGATACATAAATAAAGATACCAATTAGTAGTGATTGAATTCCTTCTATGGTTCCACATGAGAAACCAATACGAATATAACCTACATGTCCAATTGAACTATGAGCTAGAAGTCTTTTGACTTTCGTTTGGGCCATGGCGGCCAGTGCTCCTAAGATCATAGAAGCAATGCTGCAGAAAAAGAAGATTTGTTGCAATGTAGCTCCATAAGAACCATAAATAGAAACACGTGAAATATTAGCAGAAATAGAGATTTTAGGCGCAATAGAAAGGAATGCTGTAACCGGGGTGGGTGAACCCTCATAGATATCAGGTGCCCACATATATAGAGTCAAAAGAGATATTGAGTCCGAAGGGGAGGGGGGTTTTCTTCGGGGCTCGAGAGATGGAATAGATAGGGCCCCACAAGTTTTAAATTCGCCGCTGGGGAATTCACACGAAAGGGAACGAGGAATTATCAACGAAAAAAGTGCTCTCTGAACCGAACGTGAAAGTCGTTTTCCATCAGACGGCTGTTCCCGTAACTCTACTCTCGACTTGGATTATATATCCAAAAAGGTCCGCTCTCGCCCATTCCACACGCTGCCTAGCAGAGGCGTGGTTATCTGAAGTGGATTCTCTCTTTTGTAGTAGATGCCGAACCTGCTGTGCCCCATTGACTAAGAAGGGGGCGGGCGCAGCAGCTACATGGACCCCTTCCTTTCTGTTGTTGCCAGCGCTTTCCCGGGCCGAGCCGGAATATTGTAAAGGGCAGGCAAAGCCCGAAGGCTGCTATCCCAATAGGCCAAGGGATGACAAAAAGAGGGCGCTTTCCTGTGTTGGACTGAAAAAAAGGACCTAAGAGTTGAGCGTCTTCTCTTAGTCTCTTAGGTTTCTTCCTCCCGCGCCCGGCCCGCGTTATAGGGGAAGATTAGCAAGGCGGGAAAAGACAGAGGGAGGGGGAGCAGCATCTTATTCTCTTCGCGAGAACTTCCGGATCGGAGAAGCATTCGGAACAGGCTCCGCGTTCATTTCGTTGGCAGAAAGGATCCAATCCATAAAATAAACACGGAAACGAAACAAAGTTCGTTCCCTTTCGTCAAGTAGGTAAAGTAGGCATACGAACCACTTTGCCTTAGACTCTATTGGAACAAAGCAAAGAAGGAGGCGGAATGGAGAAAGGAAAGGGACAAGGGCGGTCTTGCTTGGCGCGAAGGCTGCTGGTTCGGGGGTAGAGTACAGTACTAAAGGTCCTCGGACTTCCAGGCGGTTTTTCTTTTGGGCAGCTGTTCACCGTTGGATCTCGCCAATACAGCCCCCTATAGTTTTCGTTACCGAGATATCTTTTTTTTTCATTGTTCCCAGGGATTTTTTGGGTAATCTGCTCCCATGCTGCAAACAGTCAAATCTGAACTTAACCTTGTCGCTCTTCTTTCCTTGCGAGCAGGAAGCACACCAGCAGCGTGCGTTGCGTGATTCTACTGTGTTTTTTGCACTTGACTGAGTGGACAGTTGACCGGAAGAGAACTTCGATTCGCCCGGCCAGCAGGCGGGCGGCGTGCTTATCTTGTGTGACAAGACTACAGAGCGAGTGGCTCTTCTAGGCGGGCAGCTGTGTGACAAGACTACAGAGAAAGCGGCGCTTTCGTGTAACATGCTATGGTCTCAACGCCCTTACGAGGTAGTGATGAGTTTCACGCGCTCTAAGCCCGGCCCTAAGCGGCTAGGAAGATTGGCCGCAATCTGAGCGGTACCACCCACCCTACCCTACCACCTATAGGCGGCCGTCCGTCCTACAGCCGCCCGAAAAGGAACTGCAGTGATCTTGAATAGGAATCCTACAGCGATAAATAGAATCCCCATAAAAATACCACTAGATCGAGCACCAGTGATTTCGTATCCGGTCAAAATCTTGGCTAATTGATCGAAGTGGGTAGCTCCAGTAGACCCATAGATCATGGAACAAATAGGGTGGGTAGGCCCAAGCACCACACTACACGTATAGACGCGAACCCCCCTCGTTACCGTACGTGCGATTCTCACCGCATACGGCTCGCACAAAGACTCCTAAATCCATCCCGAGCCTTTTCTTCCACCTCTCCTCTCTCCAATCCTCGATCAAACTTGCGTTCCCCAGGCGCTATGAAATGGGGGGTCTTTCCTATCGTATGTATCGGCTTGGCTTCGTCCCGAACCAAGGAGGCATTCTGGCGGACGCATGCGTGTAGGAAGGCCGACGACTACATAAGCTAAAAGACTACGACTACAAGACAAGCCGGAAGCGACTGGCTTCTATTCTCGTTGGGATTGGATATAGATGGGGAATCTATAGATCGTAGTAGTTCGCCAACCTCTCTAACTAACATACGATACAATTTCACTTCACGGCACGGCCAAAAAAAAGAAAGAGCTTCACTCGGTTGGCCTTCCTACGCTGACGAATGCCTCTCTTCTCTGAAGTCTACAACAAAGAAGTGGGAGAGGCAGGATTCGAACCTACGTAGAAAAACTTCAACAGATTTACAGTCTGTCGCTTTTGACCACTCGGCCACTCTCCCCTTCCCCGGCCGAGGCCCCCCTCAATGGGTTCTAATTTGTTGAAGGGCTCTGAATCAATCAAAAAGCTTATTGATTTAATTGAAGGGAACTAAAACTATTAGCTTAGCTAGCGTGTAGGGATAATCTAGTCATTTAGTCAGTTCATAACAATTTCTGTAAAGCAAGGGTCCGAAGGAGGCTTCTACGAGAGCTTCCCCCTCATGTAGTCGTCGGCCTTCCATAGCCCCCCTTCGTCGCTTGTGGGTCGCGCCTCACCGCAGGCACTGAATGAATGAAATGAGTGGAGATCTTCCTTCCCCCTCCTTGCTAATTACCAAGAACTTCGTTGCCACTAGTGGAGACTAATTCCTTCCGGCTAATGAAGATAGTACTCCAGTCTTACCAGTGAATCCTTCAACTCCCTAAGAATTGAATGAACCAAGTTCACCTATACGAGAGTGAGGAAGAAAAACCAACAATCAACTTCCCATTTTTTATGTCCCACGATTATGCTAGTTTAGAAACTAAGGAGAAGGGCAGGGGTCGCTAGGTCAGAGTCATAAAAGCGATCCAAATTCTCCCCAAGTAGGATTTGAACCTACGACCAGTCAGTTAACAGCCGACCGCTCTACCACTGAGCTACTGAGGAACAACGGACTTAAGGAAGCCGACTCTCGTTCTTTGGACCAACCTATGACCGAAAAAAAAAGGAGTTCGTCACTCTTTTTCACATACACCGACCGGGAGAAAAGGTTACGATAGCAAGCCCCTCCCCGGCCGGAGAGCCTCCAGGACAAGGAGGCGGCGATCAACCATCCACTCTCGAGATTCATATTGATCAATTGATCCCTATTCATTCGGTCAAAGTCTCCACGTCCTTTTCACGCCCCTCTACTAAGAGATGCACCATGTTGATAGGAATCGGCAAAGACCTTCTTGTACACGTCCTCGAGGGTCATGGCAATCATCACTAGTTTATCCCGAGGAGGGCATAGTATGGCTTTGTTCTTGGTGTTGTTTAATAGATGTCGAGTGCCGCTTTTCCCCGTCCGAGAATCTCCATTTTCTAAGTGGGCGCGAGCTCCTTCGGATCCTTATGTCAGGTTGGTTGTTCAATGTCTCTTTACCCTTTTCATCTTCATCTTTTCGAAAGCCCAGACCCATTCTTCTGGATCTGCATTAGTCCTATTTCAGGTGCAAAGCCTCTTCAATAAAGACCTCTTTCTTTCTCCCCCATTTATCATTTTGTTGATTGAAAGAGAATAAGCGCTATCCATTGAGTAAAGGGAGGGTTTGCAGCAGTGATTCGGGCGGTTGGTGGCCCCTTCGAGAGTTGCGGGTCCTTGCCGCTGCATGAGTGGTAGCTCACGCTCAAAACTCCTCCGACACGAGTCCTAGTCGTTGCGCTGCGGTCCGTTTCCCGGCTTCGCTTGCGCGAGCACTTCTGATTGGTTTCATTCATCCCCAACCCTAATGAATGGACTATGAAGGGGTCAGTCAAGCGGTTCGGGTTTTCGGTCGGTTCCCGTTCGCCTACCCCCCTCACAGTCCATTAGTAGGTAGGGTGGTAAACTTAGAGGGCGCCCGCCTCTTCTTCAGACGTGTCCTCGACAACCTGGCGGTTCTTCGGTCTCCGCTTTTGGGGGCGGGAGTGCTTGGTCGCTGGGGTTTCCTTTTCCTCAACCAATTCGGTTGTGTTAGCCTTGGTCTAACATTTTGTTATGAACTGGCTGGGCCCCAACCTATGCCATTTGATTGAAACAAGTTCTGTGCTGCTCACCACTCCTTGAGGCCAAGGACGGGGTCGAACCGTCATTCCAGGATTTGCAGTCCGATACATTTCCATTATGTTACCTAGCCAAACCCGCCACCTCATGTGCCAAAGTCAAACGCTTGTTCTTCCTTTGAAGCTTTGAGGCTCAGTTCCAAAACATTATTTAAAAACTAGGATCACTCTTTTCCCGACTACCAGTGGTGAAATTACAGAAAGTCAATAATAGTGCCGTCTCTCCGCTCCCTCTTTTTCTACATATGCGGCGGCGGGTTACCAGAGAAGAGGGTTCCTCCTTCGGACCCTTGCTTCCTTTTCTGATTGAAAGTAGCAAGCCACTCTACTACTGGTACAGAGGCCAGATAGAAGGTTGCTCATCCAGCCCAGCGGATCCATTGTTTATGCGGCAGTGCAATGCAGCTGAAAAAGGGAAGCCCCTTTTTTTTATTAGTAAGGTATAGGTTGGTGAAAACTCCAAAACTAGGGTTCCGCTTACCTTATTAGAAAAGTTTTAGAAAGGGGCACCCGCACCCCTACTATACCCCTAAACTACAAGCTAGCGCGCAACGGCTTTTCAGCCGTTGTTGCTTGCTGCTTGCAGGCTCGAAAATATCTCTTTCGCCTTTACTCCCTGTCTCAATTCTGATTGATTAGCTTTTTCCTTCGCGCAAGCGCTTGGTTCGCCCCTTGTTGTGTTGCATTTTGTGATCCTCCGCTTCAGTCTGCCTTTTTCGGATAGCCGGGACCTGACGTTGATTTCCGATTTCAATTGTTATGTCAGCTCCAGGTTTTTTTGGGCGGCCATCCGGTTAGTTCAGCTATCACTGCTGGAAGCCCCTGCGGTTGTTCGGCTGCGTACTCCCCGTCTGCCTATCTCACACTCCCAAAGCATATTTGGATTTCATATTTCCTTTCCTGCATCTTTCTTTCTATCCATAGGTCGGCTTCGTGCAGATAGATCTTTGCCGGGGGAGATTGGTGCTCCTTGAGGTATGCCTTTCCGGTGGGTCTTTATCTGTCTTTTCCATCCAGTGCCCGCACTGCGTCAGAAAATCTTCGTCTTCGATCTCTCTTCGCAACGCAATAAAGAAGTCTAACAGTTTCTCTCGACATCTGTCTTTTAAGACATCGATCTCATATCTAGTTGCAGCGTTCACTATGTTGCCTACGCCCGTCCATTCCTTTCAAGCTTGATCCTGCCCTTAGACTCGTTACCTTGTTCGACTGAACTCGTTGGCTCCGTGCTCTATTCGGTCGGAACCCTGTTCGAGAACCTTCTCTCATAGATTCCCTTCACCAAGTCATCGCCAGCAATCAGCTCTTATCCCTTGGTGTCAAAGGGCGAGTTTATTTCTTGTCTTGCCCAAAAACTTTCTTTATTATCATTGGATAAAGACTCTCCCGCGGCAAGGTTTTACACATAGGGCCAGCTGCTTTCTTTATCTCGCTTGCCGTTAGTCCGTCTAGCGCCTTTCGGTTGGGGTCCGCCCCGGGGGTTAGACCGCTTGGGTTATTTTTCGAGTATCGAAGGCAGTCAACGTGTCAGCCATTCTTCTCCTATTAGACTTGTAAATCCTTTGCTCTTTTTCCTTCTCTCTTCCAGTTCTCTCCCTATAACTTTATTTGACAGAGGCGGCTATCAATAACAAGAAAAAAAGTAGCAATTCAGTTTCAAATGGTTTGAGCTTGGAAGCAACCTGCTATCTATCAATAGGCGAGAACAGACTGCTTCGCCTATCTATTCTATTATGGCCGGCTTGAAGACATCAGAGGAAGACCATCATCTCTATCCGGGTACGATCATAGCTTCATTCATTCGTTGAACCTTGGGGATAACCATTAGCATTGAGGTCAATGACCACACCACCTCTATCATACATACGACATTACACGAAGCGAGAGTGCATGGTTAACACACACCTAAAGCGCCTACGTTCCGCTTGCAGCCACAACCTAACTTGCACGAGATTCAACAACCGAAGCTACTGGTAGTTTATCTGGGGCGGATGCCTCCTAAAGAGTAACGGAGGTGTGCGAAGGTAGGCTCAAGCTAAGATTCTGCTCGTGAGCGTAATGGTATAAGCCTGCCTGACTGTGAGACCGACTGGTCGAACAGAGACGAAAGTCGGCCATAGTGATCCGGGAGTCCCGTGTGGAAGGGCTCTCGCTCAACGGATCAAAGGTACGCCGGGGATAACAGGCTGATGACTCCCTTGAAAAGAACTAGGTATGGAAGGAGTGAGAGCCCGCGGCAAGCTCTTAGTGATGATGTCCGTGATGTTGTCTATTCCGCTCCCGTAGGAATTACACGGGAAGGTTTCGAAGTGCCTCAAGTTAAGACCCTTTGTTTTATAGTCCGGCAACCAAGATGGTCATGGGGGGGTTCCCCTGCCAAGAGTCGCAAGAATCCTCCCGTCGGCCGATCTACTTTGATTTGATCAATGTCGAAATATTTTCTTTCTTCTTCTATGGAAAAAGCTCTAGTTAAGGTCGAGATGGTAGTAGTGCTCTTCGTTTGAAGAGATGTTTTAGGGTCCGGGAGAGGATTACCTTCGCCTTCCATGTTGATTCTATATTTGAGTGAAATTGAAGAATGAAAATAGGCGAAAAGATATCATGCCGGCTACGGCTTTCGTATCATAGAGTGGGCGATGGTTCTGTAGTTCTCTTATAGAGCACGGGTTAAGGGCTATCGACAACCTTCGATATATTGACTCCTTCCACTCGGGTAAACCAGCGACGGAGGGAGTGCCTTTCCCAGAGGAAGTGAATTTGCAACTTGCTGTCTTACTTTTCTCTATTTTAGAGGGAATATCATAAGAGATAGAAGATTCAGGCACGGAGGTATAAGAAAGAAAAGAGGGGAATGCGCCCTTTCAGCTCCCTCTTCCACTAACTCCGGTGAAGAATTCTTCGTATAGAAGTATAGAAAGCGGATATCTGCTAAGAAGGTAGGCCTTTCGTGGATCAATAGGAATCGATTTCGAATAGCACAAAAAAACTACGTACTACGGATGAATATCGTTACGGATAGAAATAGAAATAGGCTGGGGTGGGGCTGCTATATCTCTCTTTAATCTCTTGTCCCAGGAGGTCAACAGGAGTCGTCCAACCAGCCCTAAGTCTGCGCGTGAATGTCTTCTTCTGAGTTGATAGTAAGACTTTAGCTTTTCCTTCTTATTGTATTCCTATTCCGGAGAGTCTTTTGACCAGTCTTGTCCTTATCTGCCAGAAGGGGACCTCATTCATCGATAGATTGGGCTTCTAGAGACAGCACTTTTCCTTTCCTCTGGGATTGACAATAGACGAAGCACTTAGTATATCTATATACATAGAATGTGTCAAGAATAGTGGTGCGGGATCGTTTCCTGGCGGCGACTCCGAAGTACCGTAAATCATAGGCCTCGTCCATCCTTGCCACACCTGGAGCTAGAGTTGGACCCCCTGGCCGCTACAGCTAAACCAATAAGTCAAGATATGCCAAAGAGAAGAAAGAAGTATATCGTACTGAACCACTCTGACTCTTTAATCAGCCATCTGATTTCGCTTATCAGTTTGGTACGTTTGCGTCAGAGAAAGAAGTCTGTTATTTCGCTTCCTATGTCCCTATCCTAGTCGCAAGTGGAAGAAAGCTTCTATGACTTATCCCGGGGCAGGACAAATGGGGCTCTTAGAATCTCTCGAGATCCGTCCCACCGAACCACTTTCTACTTCCCTCTACTTTGCTTTCTACTTAATACTTTGAACCGATAGCAAACTCCCTTTTTATTTATGAGGGGTAAGAGTCAGTTGCCATCAGCCTATCCCTTCTTTTTTCCTAGATGAGATAGGAATGGGGTTGGGCCTGCCTCAGCAATACCATTGTCGGTCTTGGAATAGGTCTGTGGGACTTCCTTGAGCACGGTCTAGCTATCTTAGCGAAAACAAGCTTTATGGATTGGGTTTATCAATCAGAAGGTTTCTCCTTCTTTGGTCTTTTTCTCTTGCTTCGGCTGCGGGACTGATTCCGCTAAGGGTTGCCTGGGGGTTTATCATGGGTTTTTCATGTGAATTGGATACAGCCAACGAAGAATCTGACATCGCTTGATCTTCTTCGGCGTGAAGGGAAGTAGCCCCCGAAGATCGGCTTTACTTAAGAGAATTCGAGAAGCTCTATTTTATTGTTGATCAGACCCTAAAGTACCCTGCCGGTAAAAGAGCATCAGCAGGAGCAGCCAACGCGGAAAAGGGGGTCAGGTCTTGCTCGTATATACTGGGATGTGGCCCTAGAAGAAAGTGCCATATCTAGGATGGATGTGAAGACATTTCCCCTCACTAAAGGCTAAAGGAAAGGGCAGACGGGGGCTTGCCGAAAGAATGGCTGCTGTGGGAACTCCGGCCAAGTAGGTCAGTGAATGTCTTCCCCGATCCGTTGCTGAACCTACTGCTATTGGTTTGGTTCACTTCGCGCCTGAACCTGTCAATGAAGAAGTGGCTTTGAGCCCTTGGTATGTCTTTGGCATTGGCAAAGGACAAGGAGATGTTAATCGATCTAGCTCCTTCCTTGAGCCTTTTCGCCTCTCTCCCGGTCGGTGGTTGAGCGACTTGAAGCTTCTTCTGCTGAAACTGCTAATGTGGCTGACCTAGATGTGGCATCTCTTGCCGCCCATTAACCTAATGAATCTGTTTGGGACGCTTAGGCCGTCGTTTTGGCAGAAACAGGAACTGCTACGCCTCCTGCACTTGTTCTCCTTCTGCTTCACTTGCAAACATTATGGCTATAGCACCAGCTCTTTCCCGCAGAGAGTTAGTAGCTATTATCGTCTGCTCTCATTCCTGCTTTCAGTCAAGTAATGAACCCCGTTCAAGGGCAAGGGATCTCTTTTGTGCTGAAGAAGCGAGCTTTGATGCTTTTTCTCCTGCCCGCTGGAAATGGAACACACTAATACGGAAGGAAGGCCTTAACTCTTCTTTACCACTACGGAATATGGAAGAGACCAGCGGCGAAATAAAGGTTGTAATAGAAGCTATATTCATCATGCCCCTCGACTAGTCTCTAGTAGCGTGGTGTGAGGAGAAGGTGGACTAACTCACCATCTTAGGTTAGATAGGATTCTTCCTTTGCTCCGAAAGAGCTAATGCATAAATAAATAGATCGTGCTTGGTGCCCAGAGGCGGAAGCAGAAGAAAAGAAACTGAGAGCTGGAAAGAAAGAGCAAGATCAGGTAATGAAATTGGTAGTCTCAAACCAATGCCTTGGATTTCAGCTTCCTTGGTGATGGGCCCGGTAGGATGTCCTCCTTTGATGCTAGGGGGATGGATAGGCTCTGGGGCTGGTTAACTTGGCCCAGTTAAAACGAATTGTTTTCGGCAGAAAGATGCGTGACCTCGGGTCGGCCAAAGCTTTCAACGGCTTATCAGCTTCGTAGGTGCCCGCTTGCTAACGATGAGACCAATTCAAGAACCAAAACAACTGGTTCCAACCGAGAATGTATTAGATTAGTTTCATACTTACTTGCTTCGTAGAGTGGAATTCATTCCAATCCGGCGACATTCTTTAAAGGCCGGGTCCAAGCGAAAAGTCACTTCCCCGAAAAACTTGGTCTCGTTAGTCATTTCATTTCCTCTATTCCCTTAAGGCCAAAAGTGAATGGATTAAGTCTTTCCGGAGGTAGAACTTACGGGAGGAGGTGCAGAATAGTTATCGAAATCCTAGCCCGGGAACACAAGACCTAGCCACTCTATTTCCAGCTTCGCGAGACAGTGCCATCCCAAGTCAAGCGCTAGAAGAAAGGAAAATGAGAGAACCGTCAGCAGCCGCATCAGCAGTTCGCGTTGACGGCGGAATCTGATAAGAAGAGCTTAACGCAGCTCGACCCTCGGGAAGTACGGTCAGATTCATAGGACCGAGACTATATAAGCTCATATCGGCTAAGCCAACTAATAGGCCAAGAGCGAACCCTCTTTCTTTTCCGGTTTTTCGGTTAAAGGAAAGGCACGGCATAAAGCCCTTCATACTCTAAAACCGTGATAGGTGCCGGCGAAGACGATGTTCATTGATCAGCTATTTTCCGGTTGAAAAGGAAAGCATTCAAGACTGATCCGAGAAATCAGGAAATGTCTGGAAATGTATCCTGGGATAGAACATCTCGCTGGATTAATCGATCAGGTACAACACACCTAAGACCTAATATAAGTATTTCGTTCTTAATGCATAGACTTCACGCAATGACTATTTCTTATCTGAAGATATGGCTGCTAACGTCACCGACGATATTCGGAATATTTGTCTTTTGTGCTGGCATTGACGGCTTAACGTTCTTACCACGTTGAGGAGGGTTGAATCAATTTTGTACGAAAAAAGCATTCTTATGAACGGCAGCTAAGGAATGGAATAATGAAGAGAAGAAAGAAGGGCAATCTACGAATTCAGAAACGAAAGCAAAGACATCTCCGAATGAACTCCGACAGTACGATTGAGTTCAAGATCAAAATATCCCACCGCGATAGAAGGCAAAAAAGAAAGACTTCCTTCTTGCATTACGATTGAAAAGTTGTAGGTGACCTTCCCCATGCACCTATTATCCCAAGATCAGGTTACAAACCCTTCTCTAACCACTAAAGGCTGTTCACGAGAAAGTCAGAAGGTCATAGAGATTCTTTTCCTCTACAGCCCAGTCTTCTAACTATCCAAACTGGATGAATCCGAGATGAGTCCCTGGTTTTGGGGTTCCGAGGTCAACCCCTTTGTGGTCTGACATCTCTTTGGCTGCTGCCACTATGGGGTCTTCTCCCTGGGTACTTCTTGGAGATTTCAATGCAGTTAGATTCCCCCATGAGAGATTTGGAGGTAGCCAAAGCTGGCCCTCACATATGGAGGAGATACTTGTTATCTATCTTTATAATGCTGATTTGGAAGATTTGAGAGATTATGGTAACCATTTCACATGGTCAAATCATCAACAGGGGGCTTATCACAACAAAGATTGATAGAGTTCTTGTAAATTATTTTTGGATCCAAAAGTTTCCTAATGTTGCTGCTGAATTTGCTGCCCCTCTGTTTTCTGATCATTCCCCTGCTATAGTTCATTTGATAACTGAGAAGGTGAGGTCAAATAAACCTTTCAAGTTCTTTGATTACTGGGCAGACCATGAGGGTTTTTACCTACGGTTCAGCAAGTCTGTCAACAAAAGGTTCAAGGAACTCCAATGTTTCAGGTGTGTCAGAAACTTAGGAACCTTAAGCCTGAGTTGAAGAAGTTAAATACCAAAGAATTCAGTGATCTGTCAAAGAGAGTGGAGGTGCTCAGAAGTGAGTTAACTCGAACACAAGGTCTACTGGACAGAAGTCCAAATGATTCATCCCTTACGAGGCAGGAAAGGGAGCTCTATAAGAACTTCATTAAAGCCAGCAGGGCTGAGGATAGAGGGATAAGCAAAATGTCTTTCCTTACAGTAGGATTAGCAAGCTACCTTGTTTTTACTGGAAGTTTCTAGAAGGTAAGGCCAGATAAGAATGAAATAGATCTCTCCGTTCTTGCTCTTCCTGTATCCCGCCTAAGAGCTAAGGGTAGAGAGAGACATCATGTGCGGGAGTGAACAATCAACCATGAGGTTTAGGCTTGCCCCTTAAGGTAAGATACCGAAAGATCCGCTTCGCTAGTTAAAGGCGAGTGGTCTTATTCTACAGGCTAGGGATTACCCCTAATTTATCCTCTAGGCTAGATACATACTCTTCTCCATATTTTTTATAGGTAGGTCTGGGTAGGCCCCGACTATTTCAGTTTCACGTTAACATCCGCCACTGACTGCGGATGATTTGACTTTATTAAGATAAGAGACGGATACTCTGGCAGCCCTCAACCTAAAAAAAATTGGAAGAGCACAACTCCCTTTGGACATCATCTGCTCCGGCGAAAGCAGTTTTATCATCTATGGCAGAAACCGACTCAGCAACCAAAGTTATGGAAAAAGATCCAGCGGGGGCAGATCCTTTAGACAATTAGTTGGGGGGTAGGTGATTCGGCTACATCAACTACTCAAGCATCAACAGTGGTAACATATGGTCCAGCAACGGAAACCGATGACGTGATATAAATTTTCTCGCCTAAAGTCGCCGGTTCCGGGATAGCGTACTCTCCAACAGTGGAAAATGAAACGAAAGACGGTCATCTTTTTCGAATAGGAGCTAGCAGCACTCGATGAAATGAAAGGAGTTCTAAGTCAACGACAGAAGTTTGATTATATATCATCGTCCGCAGCGGAAATTGGATCATCTAAAGTACCCGATGGGGTGTGGCCTAGTTATTGTAAAAGCCCCCACTCAAGGGGAAGGAAAGACAGATCAGTACCAGCCCTCTCTTCCAATTCCTTCTTTTCTTTTAAGATACCTTCCTCGTCTCAATCTCAGCTCTCGTTCTCAACCCGCTTAGGACAGTAAGGGTAAATGTAAATAAGATCCGTTCAGTAATGACAATGCAAGGAAAGATCCGTGCTCTATTCGATCGGGCTTAGATCAAGAGATTCCACGGGAAAAAGCATACTCTTTCTGCATCTCTGCCCCAGCTTTAACCATGACCTAACCACCCCCCAAAATGAGAACAAGAATTTGTTGAAAGTACGGGCTTTGCGCCCCCGTAAACGGACATGGGTAGACCAAAGGCCGTTCGTAATAGGGCTAACTCTTTATCTATGTATAACTTATCCGAAAAGAGCTTTGCCACGGGGTTCAAAAAGCCTCCGACCTTCAAATTGTAGAGCTGTGGATCTATCTTCACTTTCTATTTTCTTCATCTTTCGCGGTATGCCTACATACATAGCCTATTCCACTTACAGGTTGGCACCCAAGTACTCCCCCAGTCGTCCTTGATATTTAAAAGGTATCTCTCTTTCGTTCAATCCATCAATCCATTTAGAGTAGCGGCGACGAACTACCTGATTCAGCTTCCGGGCCTCGATGCTTAGATTCTGACTTTCATCGTTCCCAGTAGAAAGAACATTCTTTCACTTCAAAGCCAACTTCGTCTCTGAACTCCCTTTGATGTATAGACTTCTTGGCTGCTGAAACAAATCGAATCTGTATGGACACATAGGACGATGGGACTCCTTTTCTATGTAGATGATGATCCTGATCATCTGGAACTAAAGAAGCTTCGGGGTCGCATATGGAATTAGAACTGGGCTCCCCCATGATCGTGATTTGATCATCATTAGGTGGTGAGAAACCACGCCTTATGACGAAAGGGGAGCATTACGCCCGATCAAGACACCAGTCTGCCCTCTAATAGAGGGTGCTATGGATGCAAGCGTGAGCTTTGGTTAGGGCTCAATGTACAACACTTTCCTTTATTTATTCTAATAGATCTCCTGGATCGAAGGTCTTGCCCTAACAATTGGGGGCCTCAGCCAGGGCATTCGCAAAAGCTTTTGCTTCTTGAGGTGTTGTTCAGCTGTGGATATAGACTAGGCTAGTTGGAACGGAACCCATTGAAAGCTACAAGGCGTTTACGCTCTATCTAAGGGTAGCACCAATACAATAGCAGGATCGACTCAAGGAGCTCTTCAGAGCCCCAGAATTTGTTAGTAATGAAGATCTTTTGAAATTCAATTGCATAAGTCCTAGTTTCCACTATAGCTGCAATCCATCCCTCACAGGACCCATGATGGGAATCCTCTGAAACTCGTGGTATATCTAATGCTAGTAGAAGTTAGATCAGAAAGGTTGAAATCTGGGTCATGCATCTGGAAAGCGCTGGTTCAAATCCAGCTCGTGACAAGACGAAACTTCCTTACAGCAATAAAGAACATAACAAATGCCTCACTTCCGTCGTCAGCCTTTGTCATTAGACCACTATCTATACTCCTTCGGACCCTGAGACTCTTGAATCTTTCCCCGAGATGGCTGTAATGGTCTTTCTTATCGATTACAAGGCAGGCCAGAGGTCGACTACCCAACAAAAAAGATTTTTGATTATGCTTTACTAGGCTTCTAAATATCTATCAAGACAAATGAGGCAATAGCGGCCTAAGGGAGCTTTGAATAAACCTTTCAATGAGCAAAAATATGACATTGAATGCTTGAGTCGCTGATAGGGGAGCCCTTGTCTCTTTTGACTTGAAGACCTTTGCGCTTTCCCTTTGGCGGGCTATTCCTTATTTATGTCCGCGGATTCTCTTTCTTTATCTTCATCCGCCCCTACTCGTCTTTGCCCTGCCATTTCCAGTCATTTACAATGCCAGTGATAAAATAATAAGGAAGCCGGCTCATCTTTGATTCTAATGTACCAATTCCTCTCTTCAATGAAAGATTGATCCGTCACTTCCCGAATAAAAGGACTCCTAGAGTGTGAACCCAGGATCCGAGATGTGGAAACATTTGCCGAATCTACATACGCCGAAGCCTATAAATAGAAAATCGAAATGGAATATTCTTGCTCCATCCGGAATGAATTTCCCACCTACCTTGGGATAAGTGGTTGCCGGAAGCTTGAGACTTGAATGGTAATGACTTGAACACCCGATTCTGGTATTAATATAACTTAATAAGTTCATCCCGTGAGGTAATCTATACCCGTGTGCTATAAGGAATATAAAAACGGACTTGTATTTCTCTTTTATAGGATACTGGAAATGAGACTACAGTCAGAGTCCGGGTGTAAGCTCAAGTAGTGGTAGCTCTGTGAATAACTAACTCTATATTTCATTCCTACCCACTAAGTAAAGGAGTCCAGTCTGAGTAGCTGGATCATCGAAAGACTTCCATTAGTGAATCGTTATAGCATTTTGTATCGATAGCGCTTCTTTTTGAGGAGATTCCGTCTTTGATCCATGCTTGCGATCTCGGTTGTGAAATTTGCATTTTGTTGGTATGCTAAATGCTAAGATCAGTATCACGCGTAGGTTAATCATTAAATGAAGAATTTTCCAATTTTATTTTAGTTATCGAGTGTAAATCAATGTTATGCCTTTTTCAGTGTTAGAAATATGATTGAAACCTTCACTTTCGAACCCTGTGAGGAGTCAGCTTCCAATTGAGTCGGTGTGTTAAGTATAGACTTTCCAAATACATAAATAGGAAAAACATTCGACGTTTTCTTCGCTTGCTCTGCAGTACGAGCCTCATACAGAGCCGCGCTCCTTTAATATGATGAGAAGAAGGTAAAGAGAGAGTCTATTGAGCCACTTGGCACGGGATTAGTTCTGTGGCAGAAGAAGTCGAAGTTCCAATGGAGTGATCGGTAAGTCCTCACTGAAGGAAGTCAGTAGCGAACCATGAGAGTCAGTCATTTTCTAGGGAATGTATTTCTCTGAAGGAAGTCAAGTATCTATCTAGTACTACGTGAGCCAGTCAACTGATTTTATCACTCTTTCCAGGGTCCGGCAACCCTATGAAATGTGTTGTGTTTTCTAAGCACTTAATGTTCTGGTGAAATATCTGAGCTTCA
Source organism: Euphrasia confusa (assembly GCA_954870475.1). Lineage (NCBI taxonomy): Eukaryota > Viridiplantae > Streptophyta > Magnoliopsida > Lamiales > Orobanchaceae > Euphrasia > Euphrasia confusa. Next base: position 18,961 of record OX940972.1, read on the forward strand.
TCCGAGACTTCCAATGCGGGTGAACCAGCCAAATTGGAATAAAGAATATGAATAGGAATAGAAGTACTATCGATCAATGCCCGATCCCAGCTCCTTGGCAAAGGAAGCTTCTCAACTACGTCGATCCTGCACTACCGGCTAGCTTCCCAACTGGTATTCTGGTTTTTGATCTGCTTTTTCTCCTGCCCGATTTTGATTTCCGTCTCCGCGGGATCAATTTACTTTTATGAGTATCCAGCGTCGTAGCGCGTCTCTTTAGGGCTTACCTGATTTCTGTTCGAGAGTAGGAATCGGCTCTAAGAGCAGAGTCCGCGGCAAACTAGAAGATTAAGATGGCACAAGTCTTTCTGAAGGCCTGACCTATCAATAAATAGGCTTTTTTCGCATCAGAAGCTGTCACTGAATAGTCTGATGCCGCCAATCGGCTTTTCCTGAATCTTTCGGGTTCACGAGTGATCAATCAATAGTAGAGTAGTTGGCGAACGGTCTTTTAATGACTTCTGGGCACAAGTGCCATTCTCGTCGTCTACTCTTAGCTGGGAGAACTGAGAGCCTTTCCCCAAGCAAAGAGGGTGAAATCGGCTTCAAAAAAAAGCATTCGATGCATTTGTGAAGAATGAAAAAGGGAAAGAAAGACCAGCCACAGAAAGACAAAAGAGACAAGAAAAGTGAGTAAAAGAGATTATTCTATTGGTATCGGCTTGTTCTATTTGTTGCAGGAACGAAAATTCATTTCTGTGGTAAACGAACTCCTAAAAAAGTTTACGGGCCTAGCTCAACGAACAGGTAAGTCCTTCGGTTCCAGGTTCGAGTGATGGTTCACCAGTAAGAGATCAACGAAAAGCAACCCTTTTTACCAGTTTTTTCTAAAAGAAAGTAGTTGAAACCCGAAACCAAAGGAGTGTACGTTACTTAAGGAAGTGTACTTAACGAGGGGCTGTTGAGTAAGGGGGAGGGTCGGTATACTAATATAAGTCCTTGTCTCTACCCTAGCTAGAAGAAAGAAAGGATATGCCTGTGCGTAGAATACCTAAAAAGCCTAAGCCTAATTCGGATCAGCCTATGAAAAGTAGTTCCCCGTGGAAAGCGAGAGAGTTGTTTGTTGATGGAAGAGGAATCACCAGGTTGTTCGGTTCAATGGTTCGTAAGCTAAGCTCCTTAGAAAGGATTGACCGAGTAGCTACGCTTCCTTTTGTTTGCTTTTCCTGTTTGCTACCTAATAAGCAATATTTACTCTTTGTTTTCGATTCTTTCAAGAAAGGATCCATACGATCATATTTTCTCTATAGCAGAAAAGGTCTTTCTTTCATGGACTAGATCCCAGCGGACAGCAATCTTCTTATTGAGAACCCAACGTTTAACGAAGAAGATGGGGAATCACCCACATGAGGATCAGAAGACGCATTCTAACGCTCGCCCGAAAGCCTTATTCCGGAGTTCGGGATCAAATCAGATTCGGAATCGGAATCCACTTATTAAGACAGACGACCGAGAAAGAAAGGCTCCGCGTTCTCCAAGTGGTTGATCTTAGCTTAGCGTGCTAGCCGCTGCTTCATTTCGTATAGTGATAACGCTTTCTCTTATAGGGGTCTATTTTCTCTGACTTGACTCAGCTTGACCTACTTGACTCAGCGGTTAGAGTATCGCTTTCATACGGCGAGAGTCATTGGTTCAAATCCAATAGTAGGTAAAACTGACCGAAACCCCTGCTTTTGCCAGCATGACAGCAAGCACGGACTGGCAGCAAGGAGTCATGATCAAAGCATCGGTTGCTTCCACTTGTGGCCTTCTTCGACTGCCTTGACACCAACATATCAAGGAATCCCACCTCTTCCACAAGTAGGTGGAGACCAGGAGGGTCGGAAACCCCAACGGCAAACTTTTAACCGCGCTCTACTTCCTTACGGGGATGAGAAGGATGGCCAGTTCTGTCTTCTTTGGACCCTTCTTTTCGATAAGAGGAGACTATTCTTGAAAAGAATAGGTATCTTCCACTAGTTATTTTAACTATTCAATAAGAATAGGGATTTGAAATGCCCCCTATCTTAACTGGATCACGACTCATAGAATCTATTCCTACTTGGAGGGTGAGCTAGACTACCTTTGGTCGAGAAGTCAACTAACAACTAGTGCTTTCCACACCCCGCCCCGTAGAGGGAAATTGACCTGTGAATAGGGTGCGGGCCCCCCTTTCACTCGAAACAAGAGTTCCGTGCCAAGCATAAAGATTGAATCAATAGGACCGTATTCGAATCCTAGAAATGCCATAACTCTCTTTCTGAATGTCTCGACTTTCTTTCTCAAACCACCGGACAGGGGTACGGAAATAGCTTCAATTAATGGTAGAGCGGAAATCGCTTCTTATTTTCTTTCGCCTGAAACGAATCCCTCGCTTTGATAAGAAATATCTGAGTAAACAACCTTTGAGCTGAGGTAATATGAAATATTTAGGGTTAGCTTTGCGTTCCTTGAGTATGTTTCTGCCCTAAACTAAGAAAGAGTAAAGTGCTCGTTTTGATAATAGTCTTCCATACTATCTGCTGGAAAGTTTTCAACGTCCCCCTTATGCAACTACGGGAATTTCTTCTGGTTCGCTGCTATCTGAGCCTACAGCTCACGAGTGACCTTGAACTGGCCAAAAGCAAAAGCTTTCTATTTGAACTACATTCCACAATTGCATTACCTTCGGCTGCACTTCCTTTCTTAGCGCTCGGGATCAAATTGAGCCTTTCTTCTATTCTTTCTTTATTAAAATGAAATGAAAGGCTTTTTTTTTTAACAACTCAGTCTCATAAGTTGAGTTGGTTTCCTTTACGGGAGCTTACCCATCCCAGTTTCAGTTACATCCAAGGGAAGAGCTTAGCAGAGGGACTCACCCGCTTTTCACGGAAAGAAGAGGCACATATTGGGCTTGGAGATATAGCGAAGGCTTTCCAGACATTGGTGGCAGTGAGGTGATGACATTACCATCGTCTTATTGGAATCAACAATCTCAGGGTGTATCCAATGTGATCGACCCTTCGCGACTCTACCTTTGATTTTAGCGGGTCTTCCCTTCCAGCAATAGCTACGAATTCACTCAGTAACAGTGTAGGCATAGATCTAGATGACAGTAATAGAAATAGAGGGGCGGATATTGATTCGAAAACTATGTTATCCCTTAGTGGCCCGCCATCTCTTTCCTTCAATAATGCCTTCGCTTCGGGATTCACCTGAGATATATTCTTTTTAGAGTACGTACCACTCCTTCTTCCTTCCAAGAGAAAGAAACTTAGCTCTCCTTCCAGATCAGATAAGCATACTTCCAAGAATTCTAAACAAGAGAGCTGCACCTTCTGTATGCCAACCTGCTTAGCTACTTAGTCTGGTTTCCAGGAAGTCTTTTGACGGACCTTCCCACCTGAGTGGACCGCCTTGAACACTTAAGAGACAGGTTTGAAGACCGGGTTACTGCTTGCCTTACAGTCGCTTATTTTTTTTGTTTAGTCTCGATCCTTCTTTGCTCTTCGGGAACATCCGAACATTCTATAGTGAAGCTGCCTAACTGCCATAGCTTTCAGGTTCCATGCAGTTCTGCTAGTTAGCCCCTAACAAAGAGATATAGGTTTTAGAACTTTACACCACTTACCCCGGAAACTTTAGGACTTTCACCTTGCCTTGGGGATATACCTTTCCGTAGTTGCACTATCTGCATTCAGACATTTAGAAAGGCGGTGGGATTGATTCTTTTCAATCGTTACGTTACATTCGAGGAAAGACGAACACGCAAACACACGACGCAGGATGCCCAGCACACAAAGTAGGACATTCAGGCTATTCAGAGAGAGAGTAAGGGGCCTATTTACAATATATGAAAGGGTCAGACATATGCCCTCGCCGCTCTTCAACACTTCACGAACTCTTGGATCCTCATCCACATAGGGGCAAAGATTCAGGCAGCCAGACGAGTTGGCTTTGGGAAAAAAGACCTTCCTTTGAAAGGATCAAATCCCAAGGCATTACACCAGACATTCGCGAAGACATCGATTCTCTGAGATACAGTAGCTCTTCGGGCATATATTGATTGATTCTAAAACTCTTCTATATTAGACGACCTTCTAGCTACACCTTCGAGACCGTCGAGAGATTCTCTTTGAAGACTGGATCACCACCACCGCTTCACTTACGCTTTCTCAATCTCTACGAAAACGACTTTGTTATTGACTATATTTGCATTTCGTAATTAAGTGGGACGACCGAGCGAGTAACTCTTCTCTTGTATTCACGGACGTGAATGTGTGAAGGATCTCCTCTTGTATAGCTGTAAGTCATAGTGTTGGTCGATGATGTCGCGACTAGAGGGGAGCCCCGACAAGGTTCATTTGAACTAAACTAAGAATGCAAGTAAGAAGTGCAGAATGGTTCCTAAGGCCGCCCTCTAACACGTTGAAATGTGTAAACAGGGGTGGGCTTTCGGACCTGGTAGCACAACTAGTAGTTTGCTTTGAATCCTCCCAGAGCAATCTCGTGAACAATCTTGAACATGCCTCGAGGCAGACGCCTAAGGTTTCCACTTAGAATCTTGACACACAGCAGTAAATCCTTAATGGACAGGCCTAGACGACTCTCTAACTCAACTAAAAAGCAAACTGCAATCTTTATCGAAGCGAAGAAAGCACCTCTTTTTCTTCCGAAAACGGGAGAAAAGCAGCCCAATCTAAGAGAATTAGTTTTCATGAAATGAAGGTTCAAGACTGGGTCCAAGGCAAATCAGTATTTTGAATATCATCTTTTTTGAGAAATTGAATTGATAAATGACATTGAGCACCTTTCGCGCCATAGTGTACATGGTGACATGAAAAGCTTTCCTTTTGCGGATAGACTCCTTTCACTCATTAGCCGACTCGCTAAACAGAAAACTCAAGCAACATTCCATATTTCGATCAGAGAGAGCCTAGCAAGCGCCCCAGTCACTTGTCCTAGCGCCCTTCCACCAAGCGCCCTAGCCTGCCCAGCTGCATAGTGCCTCATACCTGCGGCCCAGTCTCGCTGCCTCTTCTGAGAAAGATTGAGATGAAAGGATTTCTAATATGAAAGTATTCAATAAGGTTGCTTCTTCTTTCCACTGGACACCCTACATTCTACAGAGGGGAATATGTTTGGAATAAAGGATCACTGCTTAGGTAGCCGACAAAAAGAAGTAGGGGAAGGCTAAGAAATAAGGTCTTACTAAGCAAGAGGGTAGCGGGCAAAACAGGGCTTTTCTTTCACTACAGAGCTACTATAGCGGAAGAGTTACTATTCCATTTGATTTCCCTTGCCTTCCACTTGAAGAGAGTTCTAAGGAGTTGTAAACCCTCAAGATCCCAATTTCACAATCAGCGTATAGTGATCACAGAAAGTTCGAGAGCCTCTGCAACTCCTGTAGCTGGTCGATCATCTTGCTTTCCCTCCCCCACGGCCATCTCAGCTTCCCCGCGATACTCTGTTTATCCTGAAGTGAAGGTTTCAGGTTCTTTCCTCTTAGCCTACGGATTGCGATCGTTGAGATGTCATTGTTGAGATCAGAAGCGGGCTTGAACTGCTTTATTCGGTCTTCAGCTGGCCTACGATTTACGGCTGCTGAAAGAGAAGAAAAGGAAAGGTGGTGCTAAAAAGGGACTGCTACCAATCTTAAACAAAGGGCTAGAAAGAAGACAGCAACCGCCGGGAAAAGTGACTTACTTGAATGGGGAGCTATCCTATAACACTAACAAGCGGGGACAGAGAAGGATAACCTCTTTGAAAAGGACAGAGCCGCTTGGCCGCTACTTACACATCTGGAGTTCCGGATTGAACTACGGAACGGAATTCAAGAGCTTAGAAGCCCCTTAGATAGCACTTCCTCTATGAATAGATTTCTAGTAGAGCTAATCACGACCATCATAACCTAACTCCAGGACTGCTACGGGCACTGATCCTTCTATTCAAAGTGTCCTTTCTCCTAAGAATGCACTTTCTACATAACCATAAAAGTGTCCGACAATATAGACTATTAGCCACAAGTGGGAGTCTTCTATCAGTTTAGTACTCTCCGTTCTCGCTTTCTTCAACAGTAAGGACTTAGACCATCCGGGGACCTGCTTAGGCTTTCGCGAAAGCACCTTTGGGCGGAGGCTTCTCATCAACTTACTCTTACTGAAGATAAAGAAAGAGAACGAAAAAATGATGAATGTCCATTTGCTGCCAAAAAGACGGGATATTGGCATTCTTTTCTCTTTTTTTTCCATTTCTCATATTATACATAGATTCATTTTCGTCTTTCTTTCGGACCCTGGTCGTAGGTCCGACCGCTTTCGCTATTTCTTGGCATGACTGGTCGGTAGGTTCATGTCTTGGGCCATCGTTCTCGTGCATGTATATTTGATTCTTTGTCCCCTCGATTCGAGCACTCGATCGGATTTTCTCGATCTGCTATTGGATTCCTTCCTTGGCCTGTGATGCGCCAATATCACTGGAAAAAGGGGATTCCCCCCCAATTCGACATTCTAGGGTCTCACCCTTTCTTGACTTGACTCGTGCCACTGGATTATGTCTTTGGTTATTGGCCCCGGTCTCGCTTTCTGGGCCTGTCTTATCGATTTAGTATGCCTCGTGGGGCCGAGACTGTGAAGCGAAGAGTTGAGAGAAAGATAAGATATCAGGATTCCATTCGAATAGTATGATGGAAACCCGGGTAGATTCCCGAACTTCACTTCCTACTGATCTCTGTCGACGGAGATCCCCGGACACTTTCTGCCTAATTCCGATGGCGGCTATTCAATTAGAAAGACCTTTTGCTAGGACTCCTTCTGCTCAGAAGGTCAAGAAAGAACTCCTTTAAGAAAGATCAAGATAAAGCGAAGGTTTGCTAGGATTAGCTTGACAAGTCCTGCGTCTAGAGCGGGTATCAACGGAGAAAGTCCTGCCTCGCCACTACGGAGAAAAGGAAGACAAGTGGGATTTGTGCATTCTCCTGCCTTCCTACTGAGACTGCCCGATCGCGTGAACTATTGCCTAGTTCCTTCCTGGTCGTGCGAACCAGGTCTGCTCCTTCGATCATTCATGAAGTCAAGAGTGCAGGTGAAAGGAAGTCCCTTAAAGAGGCGGAGCACTCTATCAATAGAAAAAGGAAACTGGTCAACTTCTTCTTTTTGATTTTCTTTTTTCTATCGTCTCTCTACCAACTATTCCGATCGCCCATCGCTAGGAATGCTATCGAACTTCCCATTCTGCCTTCGCACCTCCTTCCCCACGGAAAGATCAAACCTTTCCTTCCCTTCTCACTCAATCGGAGAAGACACCCGCCCGGGCTACATCTCGCTATTTCTAGACCTTGTGCTCGCTGGTTGAATCTTTCACTTCAAGCTCGAGGTGATCCTTGATGCTTGATACTCGACTTTCCTAGCCGTTGTGAATGCTACTCGCTCCTTGGTCAGGGGAGGCCATATGGACATACTCATTTCTTTCCCTTGGCACTAGCGATTGTCTTTTCTTTGAAGACTGAATTTGCATTCTTAGTCGACAAGATCTCGCCTATTAAGACTTGTGGCTGGTGGATTCTTTTCTAACGCAATTTCGAATGCTTGAATGGCTTTTATATCATCTATATCCAATCCTGCTAGTCAACCATTCCATTGTAAGAAGACTGCCTCGCGTAGAAGACGGTCACCAGAGGGAAGAGACCAAGTTCAAAGCATAGGACGTGGGACCAAGGGAATATTATTCGAAAGAATGGGCGCAGACTCTACACAACAATTCTTTTGATCCAATGCCGCTGGTCACCTAAATAGCCTAGGGAATCTACGAGTGGTGGCTCTATGAGACCGACTGATCTGCTGTCGTATGGGAATTCGAAGTCAAAGCCATAGAGGAAGTCGTGAAAGGGGGTATGGAATGAGCTCGACCAATCGACCGACTACAAGTCTCCAATGCTAGAAGAGAAAGAAGTCTTTTATTATCGTAAGTGATATCGCATACTTCACTCCAAGGTATTATTAATGATACGGTTAATATGTCAGAGAAGGAATTATTTGATTTACAGTTGCATATTGAAAATCTAACTATGAAGTACAATGAAAAGAATGTGTTTAAAGAGACTCCTCAGTTAACCAAGCTTCTAATAGGTAAGGATATTCGAAACGCAAAAACCTTTTTATATGAAGGGTTATTAGATAAGAATAAAGAGCTATATTCAAAGGTTATAGATCCCTTAGGTCCATATACCCTGGAGGGTGTTATTATCTATGTTATAGGTTTGTTGTTCAATTGTGTTAATGAAACTCCATATGTTCGATATGCTACGTTGTTGGATACTCTAAATAGAACTGTTATATCACACGCTATTGCCACGGTGAATGAAATAGGTAATAAGAATAGATGGACTAAAGAAGAGAATAAAATGAAATCAATTCCGGGCCCGCTCCCACAGGCTTCGAAGCAGTTATTTAAGGCGGGTCAAACTTCGGATGGATCAAAGGCTAAACAGGCCAAAGGAGCTATGGGCCAGGGTCTTGGCTCCTCTAAGGCCCAGCTAAGTAAATCTAAATCGGCCAATGGATCAAATGAGACCGAACCCCTCTCTTCTTGCGGATTGCTTCCTTGCCACGGCTTAGCCTGAGACGGGACTTACTTTTCAGTATCATAGGAGACTCGGGCTGACCATAATAGCATGGTACTGGAGTTCTGTGATCAACGCAAATATAATTTATGTACGTATCCATAGCTACTTGATGGAGTGCTACGCAATCTTTCGAACATAGAATGTTAGTCCATCCAACTCGAAATTGATTAAGAGAATCAAAGTTCACAGAAGGTTGGAAAGTAGTACGCCCGGTTCACCAGGTTCTACCACTGCAGGGCCCAATCATAGTCAAAAGAAGAGTTTGATCCTGGCTCAGAAGGAACGCTAGCTATATGCTTAACACATGCAAGTCGAATGTGGTTTCAGAGTTAGAACAATGCGGGGTAGAGGAAATTGTGAACTCATCAGGCTCATAACCTGAAGATTGCAGGTTCGAATCCTGTCACCTTGATGTGATAAGTGTGTATGTTCAGGTGCTCAGCCTAGCCGCGTATCCTACGGGCGAAAAAGCACATCAAGTTTGAAATATTCTAGTAGACCAGAAGGTCATAAGAATCAAGAATGAAAACGCAAGAAATAAATCCAATCAGAAACTGCTAATTCAAAAGAAAAAGAATAGAAGTGAATCAAAAATGAAAATACTAGGGTTTGAAAAATGAAGCGTGAACGAACAGAGTAGAAAACAAATGTTAGAAGGGGCTAAATTGATAGGTTTTGGAGCGTCTGGATCGGCAAGGCAAGAAGTTCTTCAGGGGATACCGGTTCATGATGTATTTCCAGATATAGATATATGGGAGGACATAATAGCCCACCCTTTCTACTGTGCCGGAACGGTGATCATCCCAGGTGAAATTGTAGACCCCCTCACCATCTCCAAATTAACACGTTTAAATCATTTCTTGGTGAATATGCGGCATGATTTTTTCGAAGGGGTCATACAACCAGGCTATATCCAATCTTTACAAAGGGAAGTGAACCGAAGTCTTGCGGAATTACTCCCGTATCAGCTAGACTTTATGTTTCATCGAGAGTACGCCAATTTGTGTAATTGGTATAATTCTTTGTATATTAATACTTTCGGCGTCCCGAGCCCTATTGATTTTCATCGAGAGTACGCGAATGTGTGTAATTATTGGTATATTCAGACTCTCTACGTCCCGAGCCCGCTTGAGCAATTTAATTACCCATTATTTTTTGGTATTATAAGTATCTTAGTCATAGTTCTTATATGCATATTCAGGCGCATAAAGAACAAGAAGAGAAAGAATTCAAAGTGTGAGGAGAGCAAGCCTTCATGTACGGGCGTTACACAACAGGGGCCTGCCAGCTCAGGAAGCCAAACGCCCGATACCGATAGAAGGGTCCCTAGCCCCCTTTCGATTTATTTCTTACAACCTTCTTTTTTGATGTCAAAGACCAGGAGCTACGCGCAAATTATCATTGGATCTCGGTTGTTCTTAACTGCGATGGCTATTCATTTAAGTCTTCGGGTAGCACCACTAGATCTTCAACAAGGTGGAAATTCTCGTATTCCGTATGTACATGTTCCTGCGGCTCGGGTGAGTCTTTTTGTTTATATCACTACGGCTCTAAACACTTTCTTCTTCCTATTAACAAAACATCCCCTTTTTCTTCGCTCTTCCGGAACCGGTACAGAAATGGGTGCTTTTTCTACGTTGTTTACCTTAGTTACTGGGGGGTTTCGGGGAAGACCTATGTGGGGCACTTTTTGGGTGTGGGATGCTCGTTTAACCTCGGTATTCATCTCGTTCCTTATTTACGTAGGTGCACTGTTTTTTCAAAAGCTTCCTGTCGAACCGGCTCCTATTTCAATCCGTGCTGGACCGATCGATATACCAATAATCAAGTCTTCAGTCAACTGGTGGAATACATCGCATCAACCTGGGAGCATTAGCCGATCTGATATATCAATACACGTTTCTATGCCCATTCCAATCTTGTCTAACTTTGCTAACTCCCCCTTATCAACCCCTATCTTGTTCGTTCTGGAAACACGTCTTCCTATTACTTCTTTTCTCGAATCTCCTTTAAAGGAAGAAATATAAGCTCGAGAAAAATGATAAGAATTGCTGTTTTAGCCGCCTCCAAGTAAAAATGTGGGGTGCCCCGTCTATTATGTTTAGGCTGGACGGCTTGTTGTTAAAGGGATAACTGTGAGAATCCAACCTTAGTACGAGAGGACTGGGTTGGGCCAACCTATGGTCTACCGGTTGTTATGCCAATAGCAGCGCCGGGCAGCTAAGTTGGTATGGAAAAAGTCCTGGGCAGCAGGATCGACGACCATGATGGGTAGCCCAACGATTTACTGTATACCGATAGTGAGAGGGAGAGCTTTTGGGGCTAATCCCCGAAAATGCCCGTTCTCAAAGTTGGGGTTCATAATCTTACTTCGTAACAAGGTAGCCGTAGGGGCTTATAGTTTAATTGGTTGAAACGTACCGTTCATAACGGTAATATTGTAGGTTCGAGTCCTGTCCCCGCCTAATCATCTGAGGCGGACTACGGCCTCGAGATTCCGCAAGTCACCCAGTGCCCTTTCCTTTTTCACGAAAGAAAATGAAATAATGAAATACAAAGGTAAGAGCCCATGCCTATCATACGCATTCTAGTTCCGGTGCTAACTTTCATCTCAGCCCATTAGCCCATTATTTCTTTAGTTTGATAGGGATGCCGAATTCCATTCATCTCATTTTTGATTAGTCTGAACTATCTTTTTTCTACTAAAATGTGTGGCTCTCGAGTAGTATGTATTATGTATATATCCCTTCTTTGTTTGGCATCCCTCTTTTGCTATAGTCTTCATAGTCTTCGCAGCTATGCCATAGCAGAGTTGGGAAGATTTGCCGCTGAGTTCTTGACTTTTTTTATGGGGACCTGCTCTGTAACGGGATCGCCCGGGAGTGCAGATTCATGGTCTTCGGAATGGTTCATGATTTTGAAGAAGATTCGGCCAGTTCCGGGCGTAGTAGAAGTATCTCATCGGTCAATCAACCTGCACCCAGCCTGAGGGTTGGGCCCTTCCTTCATCCCCGAGGATCCCAATGAGAATCACTTAATGCCTGCTCAACAGCGTATGGATCCATCACAAAAAACTTAACCCCCAAGGAATGGGGAAGCATAGTCGCTGCCAAAATGACTGTGGACGAAGCCACTTTAGTTAACGATGGTTTTTCTCCCGATGCTGTTCTAAACAAACGGCACCAAATAAGAGGCTTTATGTTTTATCCGGGAGGAACTAGCCTAAGCGAAAAAACTTATATAAGCTATGTCAGGAGTCTAGATCACGCCTCTGTTCCATTCATCCAAGCCATATAAAATCATGATTTTTATTTTCGTGTCAGAGAATGAGTTGAACTGAGTTCAACGAATATTACAGGGAGAGTGGGGACTGCTACTAAGAACCTAACAGAACTTTTCATCTAATGGTCCGGGGGAAACTCCATTGGATGCGAACTATCGGGATCATAGAATAAATAGAATAAAGAGTCTTGTGCGCTCTCACGAATGCATGGATGGATACTCTAACCGATCCACAAAATGCTATTCTCGGTATAGCGAACGCGTTCTGATTCGCTTGGATACTGCGCTGAACAAACCACATCTTTGGTCGATCGGAACTACGGTCGGGATACTTTGATTACGTATTCGTTGAAGTAGGATCGCTAGTGGGATAGTCCAGTGGTACTCCTTGCCTCTGTTGCGTTGAAAGCCTTTCAGGATCAAGAAAAGTGATCTAAACCATACCCATATGGGTCAAAAAGTATCGAAGGATCGTGATAACGAAGATAGATGGCCGTAGAATGTTTCTTAGTTCATCATACTCAGTAGGTAGCCGCCCCAGTCTAATGAATCTCCATACCTGTACCTATAGCTGATGAAAGATCATCAACCAGCAGATCGGCGGCTAGAGCTGTAGAATAAGAAGCTTGCTTTCTTTTCCCATAGAGTAATAGAGTAGTGGAGGCTCCTTCCTCCAGAGTACCAGAGTAATGGATGATTCTTCCTCCTCACCCTTCCTTTTCCTCCTTGAGCCAGGATTCCTTGAGATAGGATTATGATTCTTGAGATTCTTGGTATAAAGTAAAGTGAACGACAATAGACTCCGTTTATGCCAATAATGATCTCTTTTTATGGCTATAGCTACTGTTCAAAGGAACATCCTAAAGGCAGGTTAGGGAAGCCTCTTCTGGCACGTAAACCACAATTGCTTCTGCTTACACTATATAGTAAGCGTCTGTATCTATTTACATGGACCTTGCATCTGTTGATTCCACGGGAGCTCTTTCTGCTGCAACTCTATAGACTGCTGCCACAAGAGATCTATCTAGAAAACAAGCTATATCTGACTTACTGCGTTATACTTATCCCACGGGGCAAGCTACAAAAAGGGACAAGTAGTCTGTCTAGTAGCTAGGGAGTACGGCCTCAAGCCCACAAACTTAAGGCGAACGCTGGGGCATAGATCAGCAGCAGGATCGGGCACTTCAACGACTAAAAGTCTTACATCACTTACTATACTATAATAACGCCCTATATAACTATATGCTTCACGCACCACACACACTATAAGAAAGGGCAGCCCCATCAAGAGTTGCTTCTAGAACTATAAGTACGAACAGAAGCACTAACAGTAGAAAGAGAATGTCACTATCGAAGAGAGAAGTCCCTAATGTATTGGGCGTAAGCCGACATTAGAATATGTAGTTGGTTCCGTAGGAGCTTTGCCCACAGCTATGTAATAGTCTTCTGTCATGTGAGATGGTTGCTCCTTTTCTTGTTATATTAGATAAGAAGTGACCTCAGTAAGCTAAAGAACTATAGTTTGCTTAATAAGTAGTGACATGAGTCAGCGAATCTTGTTTCTTGGGGCTTCGCACCCCTCCAAAGCATTCTTTTAAAGTAGGGTGTCTTCCTTTATTAGAGTTCTAGGAGAAACTTACTAGCCAAGTCAGCTCCTTTTATTGGTTTCTTGCGATGTGATATGTGAGCTTCTTGCTTTAGTTCCTTACCTAAGGTTCTATTATCTACATATGAATCGGCCGGCATCCTAGAGCCCTGCTCGCTTATAGGTTACTTGAGTTATAGAATAAGTCGGCATTTCATAAGGGAAATGGATAATCATTCCTTCCTTATCTTTATCCTCTGGGCTTTTCGTAGCAACTAATATGGTTTCGATATCGGCAACAATGAATGAACGAAGTTTGGTTCCCGAGCCTTTATAAGTGGTTATTTGCTTTGGTATACGAAGCTTTTTAAACATCAATGATCTAACCTCAGGTAAAACCTCACCATCTATTTTCTAATCTATAACATCACTAATCACCTTTAAAAGATCCGGTATAGGGGGAAATGATTCACTCGTATCCTTATTGATATAATAGAGACGAATAAACACACCACTAACTTCTGCATATTTATATTGTTCACCATGCTGCCGCACCCGTCGCTCAATCTCCTCATAGATCGACTTTTTAGGAACTATATTACCCGAAGGATCACATAATGGAATTGCATTACCTAAAGTATAAAATATATCAGAAGACATAGGCATACTCATATTTAGACCAATTGTCAACTTGATATAATCTGAATCGATTCTGTATGCATACAATTCAAGCAATTGATAGAAAGCTAAACTCATAAACAAAAATTCCGTAAAATAAAAAGAGGATATGGCTCTCGAAAACGTGTAGATGCCAAGAGTGACCCTTTAAACGGATTATACGATTTAACCGATTCTATACAACTTTATAATCTTATCCAATATGCAATAAGAGAAGAATATGACGATGAAAAAGCTCTACTATGTCTTCCAACTCCACAATCTGTACTATGTCTTCCCACTCGACCCTCTCTTAAATACCTCTCATTCTTTGTAATGCAGTTCATGATTAATTTTTAGTTATGTGTTTTTGTTGACCTCTTTTTCTTTTCTTTGCTGATTCCTCTCAATGAAATTTGCCATGTTGCACTAAGTTACTTACGGATGTATGCATGCAGTCCGGGAACACTTTGGGGTGAACACCCATCCAAACAAGTAGGGTCAATAGTTCAGCATTTAGGCCGTAACATTTAGCAACAAAAAAATCTTTAACCCAACAAGTGCTCTCCGAACCAAGCTAGATAGTCTCCTATCACTAGGCTCACCAACCAACCTGGACTTTTTTATTATTATTATTCCTCAAAACAAACCATAAGGGTTGTTTCCAGCCATGAGTTCCCCTATAACATAAGCGCTCTTGGGTGGAGTGGGCCAAATATAGAATGAAATGCATAAAATAAATAGGGGAAGGGTTCCACTTTTTTTTGGTTTAAGGGCTGCTCGCCCTACCGAAGTACCAAAGGCTTTCGGGGCTTACACCTACCTTATTAGACGACCTAAAAAATTCAGTAGCGCCCAACGAATCTAAGCCTTTTGAAGCGCTAGTAGTTGTAACTGTGGGTAGGGTTTTCGTTCTTATCGCTCCGGATTCCGATCTATATGACCTCCGGGTGGTACAAAGTCAACCTCTTCCGTAGAAGCAGGTAGTAACCTAACCTTTAAGAATTTGTTCAAGGGGGGGCCTCTTATCGGAAAAATCTCCATGTGTGGCGTGATAAGGAATCCTAGAAAAGACCGATTGCGACTCCCTCCACGGTCCCGCGAAGATCTCTACGTACTTGTTCCAGTCCAGGACAAGTGAGATCTTCCGGTCTGCGTGCGTGGGAGCAGCTCAAACAAAGAAGAGTCTGGTCCGGTCTGAATTCAGGCACGGCCCGCCCGTCTGCTGCTAGGTCCGGGAATGGCGCCAGGCGAGGTCGTTGCTATGCCCCAACATGAATTGAATGGTCCTTCGACCTTCGTTTGATTCCGACGGCCGGCATAGATCTCATGAGACCGGCCCACTATTACTACGAAAAAAGCCCTGCCCTTTTCCTTCGCTACTAGGAAAGTAAGCAACTTCTATTAGCGCCGGACCTTGAGTCGAATTGATCGTGTCATGTGCAACGTCCATCAATGATGGTTCATTAATGTTCATTGATTTAGACTCCTTCCCCCTTCTCAACTACGAAAAAGATCGAGAGGGGCCCGAAAGCCCCCAAACCAAGAACGGAAACGGAAGCCTTTCGACTCACTTCCCATTCTCTCTTAAATAAAGAAAGCTCGCCCTCGAGCCCTGGGCCGGTCGGCCGGGTCTTTCCCTGTTGTTCTGTTCCCGCCACGAGAAAGACGCGCGGAAGAGGTATGCCCAGCGCGCCGAGGATCCGTTGAGAGTTTGTCTCGGTAGGGAACTGTACGATCTTTTACCCTATTGTATTGAATAAAAAAAGAAAAGGGTCAGTGCTACGGCCCCCTATTGTTTGATCCAATATTGACCGGGGACGAGCCCCGACTTCCATAGGTCCTTGGTTTGACCTCCCGTAGTGGTCCTTGCTTTTAAGAAAGCGGAGCGGGGCCAATTTATCGTACTTGCTTAGTGTGCCCCCCTTTCTTCGAGTGCCCCGCCCGGTTCACTGGGCTGTTGGCCTACCAAGCACTTGCCCGCTGCCCCTGCCGCCCGCCAAGCGGGCGGAGCGCTCGTTATCCTTACTTTGCTCTAGCCATAAGCTATGGCAGCTCCAGCTCGCAACCACAGGGGCCTGCCCTGCGAGGCCAGAGTGGGCTCAGCCGTCAGCCTCCATTCGAATTATGTTAGGGGTTCTTTCGCTTTTGCCAGATCTAGAGAGATACTACAAGTCCTCCGTCCCAGATTCCATCGCCGCGGCCATCTGGTTCACCGGTACTACCAAAAAGTCTCATGCTTACCTTACTCTTACTGATGGTTTGATTATCTTGGACCCCAGTCGTGCTTTTGGTTTCCATTCCCATTATCATATTGATGATAAATCTCCTCGTGCTCCGCCATAAGAACTTGGAGTCCGTATCATGGTGAAGATAAGGTAAGGCTGTGATTCTTGCTCAAAAAAAAAGACCGAACGCGTTCGAGTTATTGGCTCGTCCAACCCGGCAGCATTCATGAGTCGCTCGTTCAACTGTCCCTCGGAGACAGGGTCGAGAAGTACCATGCGCCACCCGTCCTTTCTTTCTATCGGTCCCACCCAGCAAGATACGGCTCAGCCAAAAAAGGTAAGCGCCTAGCGCGAGCCTTTTTTGATTAGTTTAGTAAAGTCAAGCTTTGGCTCCCTAAAGAGTAAAGAAATGGATAAAAAAAAGGGGGGGACTTCTGCAACGGGCTATGCCACCCAAACCAACTGAGGGAAGTCGCATCCGTCCCATCGCAAGCACCTACAATGTCATGATCACATTGGTTTACCCTTGTTTTTTTGGTAGTTTAACGGACGGTCGCCCCTCCAACAAGAAAAGGTATAAATATGGAAACTTCTCTGCCATTTGGATCGGAGAATTTATGGAGGAAATCGGGTTTTAAATTCCCAGAAACCGCACGATTATATAGCCAAAGGGAATAGGCCGCGCCTAAAATCATCCCAAGCGCTGCTAATGTCGCTACTAAGCTATTTCTTTGGAAAGCTCCTACTAAGATGAGAAATTCCCCGATAAAACTGCTAGTACCAGGTGAACTCATATTGGCCAAAGTGGAAGAGAAGAAAATGGTAGGGAGATTCGGCATGGTGCTCACTGAACCTCCGTAATATCTAACAAGTCGAGTCTTATGTCGGTCATATAGAACACCAACACATAGAAAAAGGGCTGAAGAAACCAGTCCATGACTTGACATCGGTAGAATGCTACCTCCAATTCCCTGTATGTTCGATAGAGCCAAAGATTCCCCCCCACTGATCGGAGTACGCCGATTACCCCCCGAACCGTACAAGATAGTTACCACCTATCATACGGCTTTCTAACTTCACTTCTTTTTTCTGGTCGTTCCGCTCTGTCGATCGATGGTAGTATAAGAGATCTGTAACCCCCCTAAATTATTTACATAAAGGTTCCTGCTTCCTACCCATAGTTAGCATGTATCTCCCCGGGTCATACTTGAGTATCACATCGTAGACCCCACCCCAACTCTATCTTCCTTATCAGTGAATCGGAACATAGTGCATAGGTACTCTTCGATGAAGCGGGGACGAGACGACGTGACATACTACGATCACGTACAGAAGTGCTGCCCTTCGTCTCGGCAATATGGAACCCAGCTCCCGTTCTTTTATGGGGTCCTATCGGGATAGGTAGGCCTAAGCCTTTCCCCTCCCTCCAGAATCCCGAGGGGGAGAATAATAAAAATAAGAATTTTATTCTTTCATTTGAACGGCCTTATCTTGTATCGAAAGGTTTTTCGTGCTATACACCACGTTGAGAAAGACCAACCTCCTATGTACTCTTTTTCTACCTCGAAAGGGAGGTCCTCCTTATGATGCTACAGATGGCTGTCCGAAGTGCAAGGGGTAAACTCGGATAGGATAGGATTGTGCGCGTCGGGCCCTTCGGGTCTCATATTTTGGCCGAGTTTACCGTACCTCCGGCCCCTATGTTAGGCGGCCGTAATATTTTGTTACGTTCTACCGCTCTTACGCCAGAAATAAAAGGTTCCACACGAGCTCCCGTTCTGCGGCGTGGTGGCAGGACCGCTAGGGGAGTGGCTCCGGGTGTAGATAGGGTGAAATCTGCAGAGGTCATGCAAATAAATAGGCCCCTTCTCTTTTGGATGAATGGGGTGCTTTAGAAGGCGCTTTCCGATCTACGGTCCCTCGGAGCGAAGGGTTAGGCAGGTAGTATGGGCCCTCTGACTTCCAGCTATGTGCTGTGCGGCTCCCGCGAAGCGAATGAAGGGAAGCTCGAAGAGCTTACGGGTGAGCTTACGCTTACTCTCAGCCTCTTTGATTGGTAGGCGGGCGGGCTAAGCCCCCTACTTAAGATTCAATTCATAAGGCTAATTTGATCTTGTCGTGACGCTTTGGTTAGGCCGACTACTATAGGCTAGCTACTTCTAGCTTCTATAGTGGCCCTTCCACTTTGGCGTAGTTTTAGTTTGTATTGGTACTGAATGAACATATCAAACAAAGGCGATCATATCATGCCATTTTATATGTATAGAGAGATCCCCTAGATATAGAGATAGAATAGATGTTCATGGATAGACAAAGATTCCATTGATTCTTAGTTTTTGGGCTGAAAAAGCTCGTCGATCCAAATGAATCATTCTTCTGGTCTCTCTTCACTCTCCGCCCCGAAACTGACCCACGGCACAGCGCCCATTCGCTTCGCGCGCGGGAAGGCAACGAAGTTCAGTTCATCAGACCGCAGCGGAGTGGAGCAGCCGCGACACGACCTTACCTTAGCTGGATCTCGCTGGTGCCACCTAAACGGTAGGTAGGCGGCGGATGTGTGACGTTTGGAGTTGTCGTTCGTGCACCTGTCCCCAATGGAAGAATGAGTGAGATTTTCCCCTGCATATCATGGCCTTACCACTCGGTCCCCGATGGCCAGCGGGGGATTCGGTATAGCAGCTCACGTTCGTTTGCGCTGCGCGTTCCCGCTGGACTGGACACATCTTAGCTGTAGGAAGTATGGTTCCGAAAGTGACTTCGGTTCGCTAGTTCAGGCTCAACTCCTCGCTTTACGTTAGCGGACCTACAGGTCGGGCCGGGGCTCTGCGCTCTTTCTTTCTGTGTGGGACGATACCGGGGAGAGAAGGGAATGCGTCGAGGCGGCGAACAAGACAACTACATTTTGGCTTTTCCCTACATGAGATGAGCCCAGTGCATTGGACCGATGGATAAGAGAACTGAGCTGGCCTAAAAAGAGCTTGGGCGCTCTATGTACGATGTAGACTCCATCAGAAAAGAAAGAAATTGATATGTATCTGATGGATCATGAAAAGATAGTTGTCTCATCAATAGATAGAAATAGGGGATTTCCCCTTATTCTTGATAGATTCCCTCTCTATCTCTTTCGATCTATCAGAACAGAGTTGGCTATCTATCAATCGATTTGAAAATAGCACGTTCATATCGCTTTTCGTTCATTTCCGCCGCGAAAACATAGCCGCCATAATAAAATAAAGCGAAGCAGCTAGAAGCACTCGCTTCACGCCCTTGAATTCTTATTCACGGATGAATTGGGAAAGCCAACAGAAAGATTCGATATTAGATTATGACTTTCGTAGAGCCGGTGCTGCTGTTGCCTGCGCGGAGGGCCGCCCTCCACTCCCGCCCCGGGGCGCTAAGGGGCTTTTGTTTTTGGAACAGACGGCATTGCTGACGCCTCGAATCAAGCTTTTATTGCGACATGCTATGTTTTCTCCCCCATTGCTAGTAGGTTGATGGGTCGCACGCCCGGCACACATGTTTTGGCCTTGTGTGTCCATAACTCAAAATAGGTGACCTAACGGCCGCCGCCCGACTAAACATACCAATAGTCACCAGATTCATATGAGCTACTGAGGAGTAAGCTATGATCTTCTTAAGATCGATCTGTCTTAAAGTGGTCGAGGAAGTATATATTATAGCAATCGCGCTTGGAGTATAAATGAAAGGAGTGGAACAAAGTGTCGCTTCGGGAAACATGGGTATTGAAAATCTTAAAAACCCGTAGGTTCCCAATTTTAAAGGAATTCCTGCCAAGATGACGGATCCTGCCGTAGGTGCCTCTACATGAGCTTCGGGTAACCAAATATGAACTGGTACCATAGGCACTTTGACGGCGAAAGAGGCGAAAGAAGCAATCCATAGAAAGATTTGGCGCCGCTCACTAAATTCTGTGGTTAATGAAATTTGTAAATCGGTGGTTCCTGTTTGGAGAAGAATCAACAGAATAGCTAATAGCATAAAAACAGATCCAAGTAAAGTATAAAGGAAAAACTGATATGCTGCCTTGATCTTTCTTTGTCTCGAACCCCATACCCCTATAATAATGGTAGAGTAAGGGGTGGTCCAAAAGCGGAATTGACCGGTGGTGGTTGGTCGAAGCTCCAGTAGGTAGCCACTCCCTTCTCAGAGAACCGTACGTGAGACTTCCGCCTCATACGGCTCCGTCCCGAGCTCCCGTCGTCGGCCTTGGCATTAGACCACTATCTATGCATGTATTTTCAGCCTGGACTCTCGAATCTTTTGCTTCTCGGGTGGTGGCGAACAATGGTGCTTGCGTTGCAGTAGATGCCCGCCCGAAAGAACCGCTCACTAGCTAGCCGGACTAGTGGGGCCCTATCCTATCTGGAGACATACTGAAAACCATGCCTTTCGAACCGAACGCAAGGCCCGTCTTCAAAAGAAAAAATAAAAAGGGGGAAGAAAGATGGAGTGCGACCTGTAGAGCACATGTAAGGCACAGTCGGGTTGCTCACGCAGCGGATCTCTCTTATAGATAGAGAGAGAGGTGTGAAAGGAATAGCCTTATGTTATGGCTGCCCCTCGACTTACGGCCTTTACGCTACGACTACTGTGATGTGAGCGGTTCAAATTGGTTTGATCTTTCCCAATCATTCTGGACGGAACTTGTACGTAGCACTTGTACGGAGGTGCATGCATAAAGGTTTGGAACTCTTTTCTTATCTGAATCTTAAGGACAGGACCCTATTCTCGAACCCTCTGCCGAGCTCTACCCTGCCCGCATTTCCTTTTGAAGGGGCCAAACCAAAAAAATGTCTCCACCTGCTGCCAACAGTCTTTCTTCGGAATTATACTGAACGGGTCGATCCTACCCTCCCCCGTTTGTTTTAGCAACTTATCCTAAGGTCTCCTCACCAAGAGCTCGCCGGCGACGACAGAGGAAGCAACCCGCCTGCTGTGGCGGGGCGGCTTTTTTCTTTCACAATAAGACCTGGACGATTATCCCTACCCTCGGTAGCTTACGAGTTTACGTCCATCCCTGGTCGGGTACAGTTTCCTTTCGATTTATCCCTTGTAGCCGTTACCCGAATTCGCGCAAGTGTGTCCACACCCCCCAAACTGACTTGACGAGGAATCCATTCTCGCGAACAAACACAACCCCTACACACACCTAGGAGCACCCCTTCCTGCATATCCATACAAGACCCGAGTAGGCGGGTCGAGGTCCTACGAGGTACCCACTACTCGGAGTACCCTCCAAAAAGGAAAAAGATGTGTCTGTCAGGTTCGGTTCTTCTTAGTTGGGTTGGGCGGGTTCGACCAGAAATGCTATGCTTACACACAAGACTACCCCTCTTCCCGAAAGCTTCGCGGGGACTATTTTACGACGACGAACGACCGCCCGTAGGGGGTTTACTGCACAAGGCCCCTGCAGAGGAAAAGCTTTATCCCAGCGAATAGAGGATGCTCAGCTCCGCACAACATAGGGATTGGCACACTTTCGGGAAAAACATAGAATAGTACCAGATCCAGTATGCAGAACACGACGATCATTAGAAATTCACGAATTAGAGATGCTGTAATATACTCTTTCCCATAACTTCTCATACCAGACCAACCCACTAAAATGCAAATAGGGATCAGAAATGTGGTCAATATCACGCAGAATAAAGAGATACCGTCTATACCCAAATAAAAATTTATGTTTTCATAGGGAAGCCATCGAAGGCTTTCCACAAATTGAGATTTGGCCGTAGAAGGATCGAATTGTATCCGAAGAACAGGGGGATACAAAAAAGTAATAAGAGAGGCGCACAGACCAATCAATCGTATCGGTCGTATTCTTGAATTTGGAATGAAAAGAGGAGTAATGCTTCCTAGCACGGGAGAAAGAATAAGACCACTTAGATCAAAATACCATTGTTCTAACATAGAGTAGAATCGAAGATTGAAGAGATTAATTGACAACAGTAAAAAGATGGGCGCCTAATTCCAATACAATAGGGGTCTATCAGTACAAGTCAGCTGAACACCGTGATTGATGAGTGGGTAGGTGGGTTAGGTGCACCTCTTGCCCAGTGGGAAGTAATGAGGCTAGTCTCCCCCCCCCTTGAATGAAAAAGTATTGGGGCCCCCTTCCTCTAAGGTAGACCCTTTTTATTTTTCCTCTCTCCTTTTGTGCTTCCACCCGGGCTTTTCATTCTGTTTTATAGAGACCCGAGTAGGAAATTAGAATCCAAATTCATGTATAAAGGTGAGGTACTTTCCCCGGCATACGAAAAGAAAATCCAGGATGACGGCTTTCAAAAGAACGAGTAAGGGACGGGGAGAGGGATGCTCTCGAAACCAAACGAGACTAGAAAGAACATGGGAATTAGCACCATTCATATGAGTGCTTTTGTCTCGAAGAGACAACAAACAAAGGGGAAGCCCTTTCTCTATCTCGGTTTCGGTTTAGCATCATATATCGATCTGGAGAAAATTTGGATTGGTTGTAGTGTGGATTAAGGAGCAGCTCCTCCATACTGTGGCTGTGGAGGTGGGTTCTGTCGCCGCCTGATAGAAGCAGAAGCGGGGGCCACCAGAGCTATCTGCATCGAGTCTTTCGATTGAAAGAGGAAGGGAGACAATTCAAATGCCAGCGCAGAAATAGAAAGAGTCGTGCTTGAAAGTGGAATTCTTCTAAGATCCATTGCTCGATTTTGCTGCATGCTCTGCTCCCAAAATGCAGAGAAGACTTGCGAGGGCAGATCCGGGTTGGTTGGTCCGGAAAGTCATGGGAGAGGCGGGCTAAGTGAAATAATATACTATAGAATCTTATGAATCACGCACGGCACACTTTATATATCTTCTACGTCTACAAGGTGAACAGCTTAGCTTACAGCACAGCGTGTTCGCCACCACACTGGCTGGCTGGTGCATTGGCCTTACTGTAATAAGAATAAGTCCGAGAGGTATGACTCTTCGATTAGAACGCTCCGTATCTCGTGACACGCGGAGCATTTATTTTTGTCCGTATAACATAACTTCAAAAGATTCATTCTTTATGAATCAAGTACCATTCAAAGAAAGGTTGCATTGCCTCTGTGTGAGGAGAAGAAGAGAAGGGCTTTGTATAGACACTCTTGAGCCATGTTCGTCGCCCTAGGCTTACCATTATTTCATTTCGTTCTATTGATTGGTTCTAGCTCCAAAGAACATATACATGGAGCTATGTCGACTTTACTTTACGTACGTCTCGTTGACTAAACGATCAGGTATATCACGCCACGTATCATCCCCTCTTTCCATAGAGGAAAGATAAAGAAAAATAAAAGAATTCAAAAAAGAGATTGCTCTTGTGATTCGGAATGAAGCTTTATCGGTCGAGGGAAGGAATAGCGATAGATTTCTATAGAGCATCCAGGAACAAGCAGATTCAATCGGACGACGAATTCTTGCGTGGTCCAAGGAAATCAAAGGTCCGCTTCCACGATTGAATCTATATGGAATCTCAACATATCAGAATAGCTTATATAGTCATGATTCAATTCATGAATTAGCCCACTATGAGTATGAGTCTACTGCATTTAGAAATATATATATATATTAGTTTAGTATATCATTCGTGTCTCTGTTACAACACGGCGAAACTAAATGGTTCGAATGAAGAGAAAAAAAATAAGAATGTTTAGGCTGTACACCTAATTTTCCTGGGATTGTAGTTCAATCGGTCAGAGCACCGCCCTGTCAAGGCGGAAGCTGCGGGTTCGAGCCCCGTCAGTCCCGACGGATTCAATAAATACATCAATTCATCTCTCCATTTTCTGTAAAAAGGGGGACAGGGAGCATAATTTCATTACCAACGGGGGATCCTTTTTTTCCTTTCGCATTTATCATCAAAGAAATAGGGGAGAATTTGAATTACTTCAACTAATACCGATTGATGGGAGAGAGGCATATGTGGATTAGTACTATTATTGGTATATTTAGGATTCCAAGAGAGACTGGGTCTGGGTTTCGATCCATGTAATGGAATAGAGTACCATATCTTTCTCGTACGATACAAAATGAATTTAATAAAATTACCCTGAGTAGAAAACTTTGACAGATTAAACGATTTCCTTTTCTGGCTCCGATTTTATGTAACCTCAATTACTAAGTCAAAAGATATCTCATTCAAATTTCACACTGAGTTTTTTATATATGCGTCCCAGTACTAATGAAGGAAGGAGGATATTAAACAAACAAGGATCCCACTCTTAGCAAGGGAATGAAAAATATTTTATATTTTTTTAGGGTCGTACCTATCCAATAATATTCTAATATGAATGACTCGCTATTCACTCGGTTTTTGGGTAATAATCATTATGTAGGAGAGATGGCCGAGTGGTTTAAGGCGTAGCATTGGAATTACTATGTAGGCTTTTGTTTACCGAGGGTTCGAATCCCTCTCTTTCCGTAACTTCACCTAATTAACTATAGTCGAAGCCATACCCAATCGAGATGTTATCCAAATTAAAGTAATTGTAGTAAAACCTGACCTGTTGACCCTTTTTTCCGGCGATACGAACGTATTTAATTCATTTTATTCTGTAAGACCATAATGAAAACGCAAGAAATAAATCAAATTCAAATCAGAAACTGCTAATTCAAAAGAAAAAGAATAGAAGTGAATCAAAAATGAAAATACTAGGGTTTGAAAAATGAAGCGTGAACGAACAGACTATAAAACAAATGTTAGAAGGGGCTAAATTAATAGGTGCGGGAGCTGCTACAATTGCTTTAGCAGGAGCTGCTGTCGGTATTGGAAACGTCTTCAGTTCTTTGATCCATTCCGTGGCGCGCAATCCATCATTGGCTAAACAATTATTTGGTTATGCCATTTTGGGCTTTGCTCTTACCGAGGCAATTGCCTTGTTCGCATTAATGATGGCCTTTTTGATCTCATTCGTCTTCTGATCGAAGAAAGTGGACAAATTCCATCATCGAAATCGGAAAACATAATATAATCCCCTTTTTATTTTATTAATTTAATGTATTCTACACGACTGAATAACCGTACTTTAAAGGAAATCATCCATATCCATTGGAACAAGGAGCTCGGGCTTCCAATGGAATTTTCCTTTGGTTGGTTGGGGGTCAAAATGACCCCCGTTCTCTCACCAAAAGATAAAAATCAAGATAAAGTAGGAACTTTTAAAATGATATATATATATATATTTATATACGTTTATAATACTCTTAATTTAGTATTAAAATCCTATCCAGCCATACTGGAAAGTATTAGAAAAGAGAATCTCGAAACAGCCGCTAAAAGCGGAAAGGTTATTTTTCATTCCTTCTCATATTCCTGGCTTCAGGGCGTTAGCCTAACCCCCATTCTTAAAGAGAAAGAGAAAGATACGTAGTTCCGATTCACAGGCAGTTCGTTCTTAAATAAAATTTATATCGCTATAAATTTCGGTGTTTGATAGGTATTTGGCAATGCTGGTTGGTGCCTGTTTGTCTGGCGAGGACCTCCTTTTCTTCGGGTCGGGAAAGGGAGGTAAACTTGGGCAGAAAGCTCTCTGTTCCCGGAAGCTTTAGTAGTTGAAGCCAAAGGCGACAACGAGGCCCCCTGGAAAGGGGTGAAAGAAGAGTGGGTATGCGGGCTTCTTTCGCTTTTATATTGTTACATTTAATTTATTCTCTTCATCGGGCGCTTGCTTGAACAACTTAAGCCGTAACCCTCGGGCAGGAAGAGATTATAAGTGCTTGCTTATGCGCAGCTTTTTTCTTAAACCCCGGTCAATTTCATAGGAAAGTGCTGTTTTAACTCAGATTTGAGGCCCCTTTTGGAGTCATGAAATGAAAAAGGAGAGATTGAAGATCTTGGTATTTCTGTATCGTTGACTCATTATTAAAGAATCGTAGTTGGTTGAGACCGCTTTACTTAATTAATTACAAGGGACGAGCAAGGTTAGGCGTGGATAAAACACAACAGCAGGTGGCTTAGCAACTGACCAATAAAGCTCACGAGTCAGAGAAGCTGAAAGCACACTTTCTTTTCTCATGCATGAGGTTATTAGTTCCCCCGCTCCGGTGCTTGGTTCAGAAAGTACATCCTGTGACAAAAGAGTACGCATAGCAACGTAACAGTAGAGTGAAGGAGGTACCAACCGATCCGATCCTTAACAAGAATTCTCCCATTCTCCCGAAGATACCTAAGACCCGGACATCCGTGTCATATCATAGACCCACCCTCTTAAGTAAGTATAAGGAAGAATGAAATGCCCTTTCGGCTATTCATAAAACAAAAGCCTTTCTCTTGCGAGTTAAGAACGAACGCGCGACTGTGCGGCTGAAGAAGGGTCGAGTGGAACGAGTGAAGCGAAGCGAGCGAAGATGGTTGGAAAGAAAGAATAGTACGATCGATCTCTTTGTCTTTTGTGATCAGTTCTTGACTGATCTACTAGAATCTTCCTTTCTCTCAAAAAGCATAAGAGAAGAAAAGAAACTAAGGACGAGGGTCTTTGCCGTAAAGTGACTCTCTTTTTTAAATCGAATTCTTGGGATAAGGTGTAGTACCCATGTTCTCAGCGAGACGGGTTAGGCTGATATACTTGTTGAGTATACAAATAGGTCTCAACGAACCAAATCCCTTAATTCGATAGATAGAATAGAGTAGCTAGATTTCAAGCTTAAGGATCAAGTCAGATGTTGAAACGCTTTGAATCGTATGTTTATGCCGAACTATAAGAACGAGTGAAGGAGACGGTGCCGGTGTCTAAGGTGAGACTGCAAGGTTTACCTACTCGACCTAAGGATTAGGATGATTGGTAACTTGTTCAAGGAGGGAAAAGAAGAACTCCCGAGCTCTTCGACCTCCTGAAACAGTGGATTAACCCTTCGCTTTGGGCAGTGAGGTATGAGAATGCGAGACTCTAAGGAGGCATAGGAAACTGGCTCGACCTAGGGCAGGGTCTAAGGAGAGACCCCGTTTCGGGGACTTCTTCATCTTAAAGCGGAACTCTTGAAACCTATTAATTAGTGGGATGGACAACTTCAGATCTGAAATCGGCAGAGGAAGTTGCCCAGTTCGGTACCCTAAAACGCCCAACGCTCTTCGGTCGGTTGCACCCAGCAGCTTACCCATCACCGACTAACTTCTGTCAAAGGGAACTTCGCCCTATAAGTCTTTTACCAGACAGCTATGCGTCTTTAAGCCTTCTTCGACATAAAAGCAAGATTTGGAAAGATCGGATCTGTCATTTGAACTTTTGACGTCAGCCTTAGGAACGAGTGAAATGTATGTAACGAGGGGGAGTTACCCAAATCAACGCTTTCCTTCATATAAAGTGAGTCGACTTTCAAAAGAAGTCATGAAAAGAGTGGCTTCAAAAATGCTATTAAACTGGCAGTATATATCTTATGAGTTTCACTTAAAAAAGGCCATAAATCGGAGAAAAAAGACAGGGAAAACGGACCTATTTTGGTCATTTATCGCTTAAAAGCGGTAATTCCCTTCCACCGAAAAGAGACGGATCTGAAAGAACTGGATCTACTCGATCTTTCACTTCCTCTGTCTCAGGTTTCACCAGCCACTACTTCCTCAGTCTCAGGAGGTACTCGGCAGATAAGCTGCGTCTGGACTATCGAAAAGTGCATTTGTTGATATGTTTCCTAGGGCCTAAACCCATGCCTTCCCTCTAAACTTCGAGTCGAGTTGAAAAAGAAGTTTTTACTGCATCCTGGCTCTATCTGCTACTGATATCGGCATAGATACCTATAGACCTCCACAGGTGCCTTTTTCCCTTAAAAGAGATTCTACTTGCTGGGGCCTAAAATCAAAGAAAAAGAGACCAAGACATCGAGTCATGACTGAAAGGAAGCGAAGCTGGCTCGAACATCGGAAGAGGGAGTTTACTGACTCGACCAACGGGAGAGGAAGCTTTAGCTGCCCTTGATCCTGGTGCCTTTAGCCGAGTAGAGTTGCTTCCATTTGGAGTGACAGATCCCCCAAATCATTGAAAATCATGACCAAGCCATCTCCAGAAGAATAACTAGAGCAGAGACGGACAGACCGAGTTCTTCGTTCTCAAGCGAGCTAACTTCCTTTCCTCTTCCCTTGCTCTTTTCCCTTTGGGTTTCGGGGTAATTAGAAGTCTTTCTTTGAGCTCCCGGTGGGTCCGCTACATTGATAGCCTGCCTTCTCTTCTAGTATGACATTTCCCATCGCTCCTCTAAGAGATGGGTCCAGCATAAATGCTTTGACCACTAGGGCAGATGATAAAATATCTAATTCAATTGCATCTCCTGGAAAGTGCCCTTTCCCTCCCTCTGCTGGAAGTCGAGATCTAGCTGATGATCGACGAGCCGGCTTCCTCGTTCTCTTTTTGATTCTGATTCATCCTTTTCTTCTATTCAAATCTTTCTTGAATG
Source organism: Euphrasia confusa (assembly GCA_954870475.1). NCBI lineage: Eukaryota > Viridiplantae > Streptophyta > Magnoliopsida > Lamiales > Orobanchaceae > Euphrasia > Euphrasia confusa. Next base: position 47,735 of record OX940972.1, read on the forward strand.
GAATGATCCAAGAGTGAGTGTCATCAGAAATAGACTATTCTGGAAAAAACGCATTCCACGAAGGAAGCCGAAGTGAATGCCCACCTTTGGTATTCCTATGCTGATCCAAAACGGGCCGTGAAGAAAAGAGATATAGAAATACAATTAAAAAGGGGAAGTGCAAGAGATGCTTTTTATGTCTACGAAAGAAAGGCTCGAGAGACCTAAGGAAGAGAAAGGAGAGGCCACAACGGATAGAAAGTCCTATTTAGGCATCACATGTATTGAATAGAAGATTGCTAGATTCGGCATCTACCTTGTATTCATTCTAAACGATCCTTTGAACGTGATCTATCGCTCTCGTTATACCCGGGCCGGGAGCCATTATCTTCTATAAACTAGGATTCAAACTTCGCCTCCTCTTTTGCGGGCTAGGCAACTGAACATCCTTTCTACGAGTGCCAATCCCCTTTGTTTAGGTACCTATAGGAAAAGAATCTCTATCGGCTTGAACTACTGTCTTAATGGAAAGAGAGTGAAGATTGACAGTCCGGGTCTGGGGGCTTTGAGTCTTCCTATGATAAATTTCCGCGAGGCTAGGTTTTCCTACGAGGCCCAGGAAAGGGAATAGCGGACATCCAATGACAATGGCAGTTTCCTTTCGCTGAACCATGGAAGCATAGGAATCGGGCGACGGGATACGTTGCGCTAATCCGATTTCACTTCGATTCTCATACTCGATTCTTGGATCTTCTCCCTTAGGAGAAAGTGGAATCGACCAAGATGTCTTCGGAATCTAGTAAGGCAAAAGAGTGCAGTCATATCCGGATTAGGCCATTATAAAAGAGCGTATATGGAGAAGGCATACCTACTACAGGGGAGAACCCGAGAAATGGGAGGCTCGAGAAAAAAAATGGAAGGGAGATAGAGGGCGGAGGCTTCCTTTCTTCTTCTATTGATCATCCAGCATAGCACTTGATATCCAGATTACGCAAGAATCTTTCTTCAGCAATATGATAGCTCGTATCCGACCTCGGCCCATACCTTAGCGGACTACTGGTATTCCTCCTTGATCTCATTTCATCTTTTCTTGGTTAGACCAAGGCGATAGACGATAAGTCTCTATTCATCTTTAGATGAAGAGCGGAACTAGTTTTTTCTCAATCAAAGAAGATGAGCGACGTACTGATAATTCTATCAATATATAAATATGAAGTCTACACTATTGTTTTTTTTATAGTTGCATATTTGTCCTGTTCGTCCATTTTTAATTATAAGCAAGGCAACGAGATTGTAAATTGGAACAAGCAGCTCGGTCTCCCGATTGAATTTGCGTTTGGGTGGGCCGGGGTTAAAATAAAACCAATATCCGAAGCCCCCAAAAAAACAGCTTTCGTTTCCTCTCCTTGTGCAGAGCTTCCCTTCCTTCGCTAACGCGCTGCTCGCCTCTTAAAGGTTGGGTCCCCTGTCTTTCTTTCACTTGGGCAAGACCTTGCTAACGCTTGACTTCACTGTGCGACTACTCTTCTAAAGCTAGAATAAAAAAATGTTAATGACTCAACAGAAGACATGGCACGGTACTCGGCTTCTTCTGTGCTGGACTTGGATACAGTTTCTTCTTTCTTGCTTTTCCAAGAGATCAATGATGAGCCAAAGAAAAATGGGAATGATGCTATGTCATATATTTATAAGATTTTTATGAATTCTCTGTATGGGCGATTTGGGATTCATCCAGAATGTAATGTCACTGTCATATGTGATTACAAGCAATATACGAAGTTGATCAAGGAGAAGAATATCAAAGATGGAGATAAGCTTAGCGAATATCACTATGTAGTGACATACAGCACTAATAAGGAATTGGATGACACAGAATGGAAACCTCCTAAGTTATCCTCAGTCCAATTGTCTGCTGCAATCACAGCATGTGCTCGAATCTATATGTATCCATTCATCTCAAGATAGGATTCTTCTTAGCAGCTAAAAGTTATAATATTCAGACTCAAGACGGAGTCAGCATTACCAAACATAAGGGAATTAGCAAATCATTGGTTCATCAAGAATGGTTTGAGAACCAATATGAGGATATAGAGAGAACCAAAGAGGGTCATGTCACATCGCCCTTCAGTATCGATTGGGATCGGATCCTTACGTCGAAAAGTGAAAACCGGCTTCGCGAGCCTTGAATATGGTCTACTCATGGCTAAGCTCCCGGCCCCAGGCCTTCGAGAAGGCAATCTCTCACAGGATTTAGTTCGCTTATCATCGAAAGATCCAAGCGCCAGCTTTCGCGTATAAACCACATTCGTGGAGTACGAAAAGAGCTTTCATGATATATATAATAAGACTAAGAAAAGATGGGCGGAGTAGAGCAGTTAGGTCAGCTCGCAAGGCTCATAAGTCTCGTTTGCGTCGCCAAGCGAGTTCCCGCGTTAACAGCCTTTCCATGATTTGGTAACGAATTCACATTCACATCGGGTTCTCCTGTCAACTTTGCGAAGTCAAGCGAAATAGCCAAGCCAGTCAGTAGAAGGGCAAGGTGACCACAGGGAAAGAAAAGAAAGGCATTACCAGAAGGAAAGTAGTCCAACTCAATGTCTTACGCATCAGTGGCATTTGAATGAAAGCAGTAAGTCAGTGGCCAAGAATCATCGATTTTGGAGTGACCAGCTCAAGGCAGCTCATGGGAATTTCTTTAAGTAAGAACGATCCCCAGTGTCATCCTCTTCGTCTTCTCGAAAGGAAGCGAATGACGAGAGGGTAGCAAAGAGAGGACCACTCTTTAGTAAGATAGCAGCCAGTAAAAGAGTAGAACTAATTCTCTCCATTCAGAGAGAGCAGAGCCTCGGCTCACGCTTTCACTAAAAGAATCAAGCCATTGCGAGCCTTTTCCTCATGGAAGGACCAGACCAACCAAGAGATCGGATCAGATAAAGGGGGGAGAGAACTACTATTGAAAGAAGGCGAATCGCTACTCCTCAGGAATAGAATCTTCTACTGAAACAGAATCCACAGCAATCGATGAACTGAGCCTGAGCCCACCTGCTGCTACTGATGAAAGTCCTCCTCCTAAACTGGATAAAATGTCCTAAGACCTCCTCTTTCCTTTTAGACCGGCTTTGATATTGCATGAAAAAGGTCCTTATCGGGGAAGAACCTTAGGGCCTTCCCTTTGCTATGAGCTAGGGGATAGGCATCTTGACTGGTTAACCTACGCTACTTCTTCCGCGACTCCTCTCACTGGTGAAATAATAGCTATATTCCTATAGCTTCCTTAGTGCATGATGCTTATTAAATAGTCTTTGACGGTCTGGTCTGGGTACCTCTTAACTAATATGGTAGTGCCCTTTCTCACTCTTCCAATCCTACGCTTGCTCTCTTTTCTTATTGCCGATCCATCCCTGTCGGTATCATATGAAGATAGGTCTTCAGGTCTCCGCCTCTTCTGCCTAACTACCTCGATGGGTACGGATACGACATCTCAGTCATTTGTCGACTCTATCTCCCAGTCATCCCGTACATCGGTGGACATGCGTTATTGGTATCACATAAGGGCCTTTTTCCAGGTTTCTTAGAGATCGGGTCTTAATCGTCTGCTAATTCACCAAAAGGAAAGTCACTCATTTCAGGTTACCAACTCGCCTTATAAACCCCACCGGAAACTCTCATCTCATCGAATACGACGGGAAGAAGTTCATGCTTTTGGTAAGACAGAAGAAGAGAGCCCGGCAGGTCGTCCTAAAGCATGTTTGAAAACCATACTTACGGGTTCCCGGTATTAGGTAAAGGCTAATAGCTTCTACCGCTCACTTTCACCATCCGCTCTTTTCTTCTTTTTCTTGAGGTTTTTCAGTAATAGAAAAAGCTGTTTTAGGCGTAAAATCCCCCCAGGGTCCTTTTCTCTATGAATTGCAATCGGCATTAGCGGTTACAAAGTAAACAACTCCAATGCTTCAAAAACGTCTCAAATAGGAGTGGTTTTCTCCCATTTTACTCTCTGAAATTCGATGTTTTCTCTCTCAAAAATTTTTTTAAACAAAGAGTTGTTTAAGAACAGAAAGAGTATATTGCTTAAGCATTTTTTTAGGAAAATAAGACCCCTTTTGGGGAAAATGCCCCTCCGTCCTTTCCTATGACTTCCACTGCCTGCGAGAAGGAGGAAAATGGATCCTTTTCTACTTTGCCAGGAGCGAAGACCTTTGATATTGATATTCCCGGATCGAGTTCTGACCCTCATCGAGCAGGAAATAGGAATAGAATCTGGATTGATAACTATCGCAAGGCAAGCCGAGCTACCCGAACTGCAAGAGCTGCCAGAACGAGCCGAGCTAATAGAGCTAAACTGCCTACTTGTCCGAAGGCAAGGCTGCTACCAGGAGAGGTTTTAGACAACCAAGCAACTAGTCTTCACTCTTCCTCCCCTATCTTTTAAAGCTTCTTCTTCAAAGGAAGCCTCCACTAGCTAAAGGAAGCTAACTGGGTTGGTTTGGCCGAACCTAGCCGCAAGACAAGACTGAGATAGAAGTGGTATCTTAAACCGACTGACCGACGGGTAAGGAGATATTAGGAGAAAGCTACTTACTAGCCACTTGCTAGGCCACGGAACCTGCTAACAAAAACAACGTTAGCTGCCAAATTCACTTGCTTTTGAAGGACAGCTTGAAAAAGGGACTGCTTTGGAAGGGCAATAAAATAGACGGCTAGTCTCAATCTTACCCGAGACAGGTACTACTGATACGGAGACTGCTGGAATGGCAACTACTGCTACAAGTGAGAATGCCACTATTGGTACTACTACGAAGGCAGGTATAAGAGGGACTGGGTCAGACTCCCCAGGGAAGGAAGAAGCTACTTCAACTGAAACTTTCTCTGGCTGATAGGAAACTGCAACTCAAACCCCAGGATAAGACCTAGAACTTCACTTGAGGGACACAGGTCGGGATGGCGGGGAACTCTATCTTTGGGGGATAAGTTATTATCTTAGGACAGGCTCGCAAGCAGAGGCAGAAGCACTCGAACTCGCTCGTTGGCTTGTTTGGTAGCTCAGCATTCTAGGTAATCCTATAAATAAAGAGTATAAATGGGAGGACTTATGACTAGAAAGAAATGAATTCTCTAATCCGCTATCACTATATCACTAGCTTTAGGCACTATAGATCCAATCCTCTAATTTCTTTTATATGCTTAAGGTCAGAAAAGCGTACAGACCCCCAACTCACACTCGATTCAGTTTTCTCCCACACGGGATAGAAGAAAACTGGAAATAGCTTTCTAAGTCCATCTCTTAGGACTTCTGTTACATCCCTTGGGAAGTTCTTCTACCTTCGATCGAGTTAAAGCCTGGAAAGCTAGTGCTCGTGAATGCGCTCCTTACATGCATATTATAGTACCAATCCTTACGCCGAGAAAAGAGTCCCTAGGCCCTATCTGAGAAGGAAAGCCTTAACGCCCTTGCTTTCGTAACCCGTGCTTGATGCAATAACCGCAACGAGAGTAAGCGCTGCTGGATTCGACCTTTTATCAGCTGGTTGAGTAGCGTAATAAGGGTCACAACTAGAAGATTAAGATGGCACTGCAACTAGCCTATAGCTTTTACTTTATTTCAAGTCAGAATACCGCTCGAAGAATGTGTTCCTACCACAATAGTGGTTGAAGAAAGGACTGCTTTGCCAGCTGTTCCAGTATTTGCTTGACCCCTATCTAGAATAAATAGTCAGACCAGACTGGCTAGAAGCTTCCGGAGAAGAGTAACTCTACACTCTAAGAGTAAGCGGTAAGCCGATAGTCGGGTAATTCATTTGATGAATAAGACGTTCTCCTCGCTTGATATTTGCGGTAAGGCTTTATAGTTATAGGAGGGCCAATTGTGAGATATCTCAATAGTTAACGGAAAGGAATAGGCGAGAGATATATAGAAGGTAATGCAATTCATAGTGAACTTGCTCAAAGGAGCTGGGCTTTCTAATCTCGAATCGAGTTATCGGCCACGAAACGGAGAATCTCAGGAGAAGCTGGGAGCGAAGAAGAAGAAGCAGGGCTACTCTTTATCTTTAGTCTGGTACTCTACTATAGGTCAATTCAATATGAAAGATTTAGCTATCATTGAGGCAAGCCAATCCACCTTTCATAAGTTTTTAATAACAAGCAAACCATAGTCATTCCAGGTGGTTTACCCCCCAGTCAAACCACACCCTCTTTGTTAGCAGGTTTAGTCAAAGACCTTTCTCACGAGTGTTAGCCAGGTAGTTTACCAACGTAGCTTCGGTAATTCAATTCTCACTTTCAATAGGTACTCAAGATAGAAGCAAGAATAAAAGAAGTCAAAGCGGGGCCCGGCAATCTTCAACAAACAAGAAGAATTTGAAATAAAATAAGTGAAAAACAATAATAAAAGTGAATAAGTTGAAGCTAACTCGACCAACGGAAGAGGAAGCGAAAGCTCAGATTCTGCCCAAGGCTTTAGATTGTTGGTTTATAGATAGCACCAGTCAACTAGGTAGCGCACTGAACGAAGTCAAGGCTCTTTCTAGTTTCTAGTCAAGCTCCGGAGAAGTGAGTCACTTGTGAGACAAATTTATCGCAGGCAAAGGAAGCTCAGTCCGGAGTGAAAGGGAAGTCGTGAGGCTCACCCAGTAGGGAATATGGAATATTTAGGAGGAAGTGTGAAAGCCAAGACTTCTAAGCCCAGGAATGAAGTTCAAAGACAGGTAGCTCCGGGAAGACAGAGGAATTCGAGAAGAAAGCACGGCCCGAGAGTGTGTCAGTGAAGACCAAGCCCACCTCCTGGTTCTCACCCTTAAAGCCATCTACAAAGTTTAGACTTTCGAAGAAGACAGGAAATTACCTACTAAAGAGTCCTATTCCTTTCCGGTCTACATTCAATATTATTCAAAGGCACTGCGCTGGGTCGGTATGTTTTCCAGCCTCCCGCTTTGGTGACATTTTCTTCTTTCTTCGGGATTCTACTGAACGGGGTAGATCCACTTAACTATAAGCCAAATCACGTTTAAGGCGCATAAACAAAAGGGCGCCTTCGGATACATAGGGGCTACTCTAGTCAATCAAAGTCCTAACTAAGTAAGGAAAAGACTCTCCAAACAGAAGTACGTACTGCACGGCCGAGAAAGCGATTGAGAAAGCCAACCATTCTATCTGGATCTTTATTCCGAATATCTTAGACTCACAAGCCTTATCACCAGAATTCACAACTCAATCCCGGGATGGTGAATTAGACTCAGCCTATGCTGGCCTTGCCTTATACTCGATCCACCGCTGGGAAATTCTCTTCAATAAGCGGCCGTGGCGTTGGGCAGAAAGCCGATGATTTCGACGAGGCCCTTCCCTTTAACCTAAACAGCCAGATTAATTACAGGTCATCCCCTACCTCAAAATCCTTTGACGGACACCAGAGAAGTTAGTTGTTCGCCTATTATTGGTCGACTTGAACTTCCCTCTAGTCCTAAAATCATTACCTCTTTAAACCTCTGATGAGAAAGTGGTAGGCGAAAGCGGGCGTTTCACCCATACAAATAAAAATGGGAGAGCCTCATTCTGTCGTTGCATGCTTTTTGGTAGAGCCCCCACCTCCCACGGCTACAGCCAGCACCAGGATGGTGCCTATAAAGGTTTTGACGCTTCTTCTCACGAATTGGATTTGAACCAATATCCCCCTGGCTACTTTTTCCCTTTAGTCGATCGTGAGTGGGTCTGTCGTCCTCCTCATTATAGTCCTCCTAGAATCAATAGCATTTCGTCGGAATACATCCTGTCTTTTCACCTTAGTAGTCCTATGCATAGTTAGTACTATAGCCCCAATCATGGCTACTAATAAAATAAGACTAGGAACCAAAAACCAGACGAAATAGTAGGTATAAAGTAAATTGCCCAATGTTTCCAAATTAGTCCAACTTCGTACCTTTTCGGCATAAACCGTATATCTCAGAGAGGTCGTATTTCTTTTGGTTGGTAGTAATGGAATGCTTTCATTATCTAAAATGAAGAACATTTCCCACCAAAAGATCAGTCCAATAATACCACTCACTGGTAAATAGCGCAATACTTCTTCGTGAATCTCCGCTATTTGAATATTGAACATCATAACAACGAATAGGAATGAAACGGCTATAGCTCCTATATGAACTACTGGGAAGATCATAGCAAAAAAGTCGAGACCTAAGAAAAGAAGTAAACCGGAAGTATTGCGAAAGACTGGGATGGAAAACAAAACGGAATGTACCGGATTTTTAGCACGTACAACCATCAAACCAGAGACCAAAGCAGGACTCGACAAAACAGAAAGTATCATAGTACGTCATCCTTCCCTGAAATGGAACTTTCATGCTAGTTCTTTCTCCAGCATGAAAGTCGATCTATTACGACCAGCGCGGTTGTTCGTATTTCATTTTATTCTTCCAAGACAAACTCTTGTTAGGCACTGAGTTAGTTACGGAATCTCAAATCTGACACTGCATCCATCCAATGCATTTTTTTCGATCTTCTATGTTGGTACACTGAACACCAAGCCAATGAAGATATAAAAAAGATGTTCTGTTCACATACTCGCTTTCACACATAGGCACAGATAGTCATAAAACTTTCTAGAAGGAAGTGGACTTGAGACAAGTAGAAAGAAAGAAGGAATTCGCCACCCCTGAAAGAGCGCTAACTGGCATCACTACGACATCAACAAAGGCAAGAGCAGCTCAGATCGGTACCTCTTCCAAGTATCAAGTATATAGAAGAATTCAACTATCTTAACTTCGATCAAATCTTTTATTCAACCTTTTGAACAAAGAAGAAGTTGAAAAGGAAGAATCAACAAAGAGATACTCGTGCACTACAGAGAACCGCATCAACATGAATCTTAAAAGAACCCATCTCAGGCGGATGCCAATTCAGCTCAACTTCTCCTTGGTGGGACTAGATCGAAAGGGCAGCGGGTACTTCGACTGCCTTGTATCAGGTGAAGAGAGGGGGGTGGTAGGCTTAGTAGGGCTCGAACCTACAATATTACCGTTATGAGCGGTACGTTTCAACCAATTAAACTATAAGCCCTTACGGATCTCTACATGCAATTCGCTCACTTAGGGAAGAGCGGATGGAAAGAGGAGGCCTTTGCTCTATCTGCTTCTTCCTCTTCCCAGGAATGAACAATTGGATAAAAAAAATAATTTTTTTCTTTTTTTGAACACAATTTAAAAGAAAGTCATTATGGATGAAGTAAGAAAAAGTACATAAGGAGTGAGAACGAAAAACTCGGTTACGGGAACCGAAGGTTAGGCCGACTACTTTAGTAGAGATAGACCTAAAAAAGTTTATTCCTACCCTTCCCCTTTCTGTCAATGTTGCCAATTCCCAGAATACCTCGTGTATACAGTTGTCGAACTACTTTCTTCTTCCGACTTCTTTAGCCACTTCCGCATCTGTCGTATTCGGGAAAGCTTGCTTCGTGGCGGAAGAGTGAAGGTCTTTTTCCTTCTTATTCGGACCCACCGGCATTACCCAAAAGTCAAGGCAAAGGGCCCATGGCCCGTACTCACACGCTAATAAAAGACAGACGTGGATGCTTCCCCGTGTCAGGATATTCCCTTCCATCTATAAAAGAGACCCCTAGCTGCTTCCTAAGATGCTGCTCTACCCATTAAAACCCCTTCCTAGCCTAGCGCTTGATCTAGTAAATGAACTGGATCCGACTCATCTGCTTCAAAGTATGCGTCCCCACCATCACCAGGGGAGAAGCCAAAAGCACCCGAAAGTCCTGACCCAAATGCAAGTAAATGATCGAAGCAAGACATTCGGATTGAAGGCATTCCCGACCACCACGGGGTAAAATATGCTGCCTGTTCAAGAGTTGTTTTGATGGGTAAATCTCCAACTTTTGTAGTGTAGCTGCCTAGTAGCAAGTAGGGGGCTTATTTGCTTGCCCAACTGCCCTATCTATTTTCTAGTGAACTGAATCGAAGCCAAGAGCGCCTCATCTTTCCTTTCAAGCTTTGGTGCTTAGTGCATGGCCTCTAGGTCGGAATACCAGTTTTACCGACCCTCGACTAGCATCTTTGGAAGACATCTTCTCATACAATATAAAGTAGAAAGTTCCACGCCTTTAGTCCAGTGGTAAGACTTTCCCACTATATGAGATGCAATTTGTTCAATTGAAACTGGTCGCTCCGAAGGGAAATCGAGTGGATAGATTTTGCATCTATATAAAAAAAGTGAAATTCAAAGACGTGGTTGTGAAAGGAAAAACATTTGATAACTTTCGCTACTAGGCCGGCGTGAACTTTCTCACTTGAAGCAGGTCGTTCAGAAAGAAACTGGAGTTGATACCAAAAAAGACGGGAAAGGTTATTTGAATCGCCTAGCAATCAGCATCGCCTATTGCCTCGGTCTAACCATTTTCAAGACCCGTAGGGAGCCTTTTATAGTATAGTCCGATTTCCAACTGAAATAAAAGATCTCAGCCTTGCTTGCACGGGCATCCATTCTTTTCGCTTTTAGATCTTGTGTAATAAGTCACACTGCTCCTCAACCAATCTCAATCTTCCCAGTCCCTGGGTTTGATCCCTTCCTAACTTAATCATTCAGGTCTAGTCCTAACTCAATTGCAACCGAAGCCTGCCCCTCGCCCTCGATACCGCCTTGTTACGAACGAAGCGGGGAACAAGCAGAGGAGAGCCTATCATGCAATAGAGAGGGAGATAGCTATTAGACATATCGGAATTAAAAGATGACAGCCGCATAAAGACAAGCGTACCCATTTGTTGCTCGATGAAAGGATCCAGATGACCTGACCATGTTTTATTACTATCTTCCACTCGTGTCTCGAGTAGAAATCAGGTACAGAGGCCTGCCCGCGACAACGAGATTTCTTCGTTTTTATTTCGAATCAAATAAAGGCTAAAGCGCGAACCTAATCTTTCTTTATTGACTGGATAGGGATACGCATTCGAATCATTGATCTACTGATTGAGTACGAACGAGGAAGCTCTTTATGTTTTAAATGAAAATGAATTTCCACGTGGGCATTACTCCGCTCTTCTTGCTCCACCAATAAGCTCACGTAGCAATAGTAGTCCCTGTGTTAGCATCTTAGGAAGCCGTGATATGAGTTGCATCTCTGTCCATGTGAGGCCGGCGATATGGATGAAATGTATCCCCGTCCGTGGTAGGAATCAAGCCAAGCGCTACTTTCAGGCTTTACTAAAATAATTCCCGGCTGTTAGTCATTGCTCTGTGAAGGAGTGGGCGAATAAACATCCGGCAAAGGCACAGCTAGCGCACGGGAGGTGACACCAACCACACTCCTGGCTAGGCGCACTCTCGTCGATCCACCACAAAGTCATTCTAGGGGGTCCGGAACGGCTTTCTTTGAGCTACTATCAAGAGATGGCGAGATAGAATCCATTCTTAGCTCTCCTAGCGTGCTATAAACCTAAAGGAAAGGAAGAAAACCAGCCAAGAAGAGAGCTACTATAGATACTCCCTAGGGAAGACTTCCTCCCAGACAGGATAGGGGCAACCGGTTCAAACCAAATATCCAACAGACGCTTTCCAACATGGCTGAACTCGACCGAAAGGGAAAGCTTTGATACCAGAAGTCACGTAGTAAATGGATATTCCATGGGAGACCGTAATACGACCTTTTTTCACTCTACCACTGTGATCAGGAGAAAGCGAAAGAGGATTGATGGCGCTAAGGGCTCGACCGAAGGAAGAGGGCGCTAAGCTGTCAATTGACGACTAACAGGAGAGGGCGGTTTGTGCAAACGCAAGGCGTGGTCGTAGCTCGATCGGAAGTCAAGGTTTCAGTAGTCAAGTAAATCCCCCTAGAATAGGGTCGCACCTCATATCCGATTCCCTCTACTCGGGAAAAAAAGAACAGAAAAGACTGGATCGTCTCTTTAGAGCAGAGGTAAGTCACTTTCTTTAAGTTGTTTACACCTCGACTAGAAGTATCGGAAAGAAAGGCATAAGTTGAACCAGGTCTTTATGGCACCTGTCATTTCTATTCTATCTTAGAGCATTCGCTTCGCCCCTCACTGCCCGATCGGGTTAATCATAAGAATGACGACTGAGAAAGATCCCGTAAAAGACATAAGAAAGGGACGAGTTCAGCGACCAATGTATGGGTATGGGTCAAAGCCCTTTCACTTGCTGGGACCGAACCCACTTCTTCTTCTATTACCGGGCACAAATGAACTCTCACTTATTTGGGGCTTCTAAAAAGGACCCATCATAGGAGGTCGAAGAGGATAGGGCTAAGGGTTCAAACTCTGGCTTATGATTGCTCTAGAAAAGCTGTAATCAATAGAATACCGCACCTGCCTTGCCGAAAGGAAGATCAGGCAGCCCGTCCATCTCTCGAGCGGACACCCCACATCTATTAGTAAGCTATATAGGGTTTCCCATGTAAATCTCTTCTTTTCAGATTTGAGACAGCAGACGCACTCGAATAGAGGTACGAAGCGAACATTAGTGAGAGGTACGAACGACTATAAGGTTCCGGAAGGGCAATAAGGCCTGTTTCCCGAGAAGTCATCGTAAAGTGTGTGTGAATAATGCATTCCCATTGCCCAATAAGGAGGTCAAAGTGTCTCGTCCTCCCCATGGTATTAGAATCCCCCTCCCTATGCGAATATCCCTTCTTTTAAAGATCATATACGCATTAGAGCGTGGGGAAGACAATAAGACTAAGGGCTCACTGTTAGACCTACTCTTAATGCCTAGCTGGCACTGTTTTAGCGTTTAGGATAAGGAAGAAGAGATCTTAGATGCGTCTGGCATGCTTATTGGACAAGGCTAACATATAAGATAGCCGGGGACACCATATCTCTTATCTCACTTCATTTCCTTAGAATTAAGATTTAAACAGTCATTTCATTCTTAAAAGAGTTGACCTTTCTCGCATGGTCTTCTTTTTTCCAAATCAGAGAGGATAGGCTTCAAGGGTTTCTAAGGGATGAACCCTTTGTACTTACCGTAGAGATAGGACTAGAAAGATTGTCACATGGGCTATAAACATAGATTTTTCTCGCCTAGATCTCATGGATTTCACTTGAAAGAATCCTTTAATGCTTTTCTAACTGTTCTGGTTAAGGAAGGGTGATGGAACTGAACTAGCTTATTTGCTGTCTAGCCTTATAACTCACTATTGATATATATGGACGGAAAGAAAGACGCACATTGAAAAGGGAAGAAAAAGGGACATTAACTACTAGTCAATAACAGAGACTTTCTATTAAACCTTGTCTAGAAAGGGTACTGGATCGAAGACAGAAGCACTCTAACATGATGAACTTATTGATCTATCACTTCCCAGTTCAAAGAATCCTTGTACCGGACAGGAGGGATTCTATACTCCTTACCTTTAAGGTTCGAAGAGCTGAGTTGCAAGACTAAGGAAAGCCCAAATGAATAAAAAGAAGATAAGAGTGGTCGTGGAGAAGGGGACTCATTGTACTGAAAAAGCTAGTGCTAGTGCTGTACTGACTTACTCTATACCGGTCTTAGTTTACTGACAGAGTGAGCTGGAAAGGGGCTTTTCCGTCTTTCCGGGGAAAGAAAAGAAAGAGAGCTAGCTTCGGTCTCACGTAGCTCACCTAAGAAAGGACGGAGCTGTCGAGTGAGGATTGGGCGAGGGGAGAAAAAGATGTACCCGGGTACAAATCAGCCAATAAAAAAAAGACAAGTAGAAGCGAGTTCAATCGGAGTAGGCAGGGCTAAATAGTGCAAGTAGGTTACGTAAACGAGGTATGTAGTCGCTTATTATAAGGTTAAGGACAGATCACATGCTTTTTGTACTGGTCAGCTTTGAGCTGTCGAGTAAGGAGTGCTCTATCTCTTAAGAAAGGGCTTTGGATGCCTTATTAGACGAGAAAGGGGAGTACTCTCTGATGTGCGTTCTATTATTACCTCCTCTTCCTGAGGGAGTGATCGGAATTAAGCCGCGCGGCGGTACCCGCAAAAAACTAAGGACTATTTGATTCGTTTTTTGGGCAGGGCCTTTCGTACTCCACGAAGATAATTATTAAGCACACTAAAATCTAGTGGATCTGGTTCCATATTCATGAAAAGCCGGGGTTGAAACATGTTATGAAACTAAGACAACAATTATTTATTACTAATAATATTTAAGAGTTAAGCGCCTCCAAGGCCTATAAATAGAAGCTTCTTTCAGTCTATATTTTCAAACAAAGAGAGAGGTAGAAGAAAAACTTTAAGTAAAAAAAAATGGATACTATCTCAGAAAGGCTAGCAACAATTCAGCAAGAAATCCGGCAGGTAGAAACCCGGAAGCTCCAGTATGAGGAAATGCTGGGTCTGTTCTGGGAGCACCTGCCTCCCATCGATCCAGAGGAGCTGGCTGTACACATGCAACAGCTCCGGGATGGCATTAGGGCCATGGCAGAGAGGAAAGAGGCCCTCCTCCTAGAAGAACAGGGCCTCATTGTGGCCGCCACCCACCTCGCCCGCCCTCGCGGTCCCCAGGAAGACTAGAATAGAAGAGTCCGTCGACTCTTTCTAGTTCTAGAAGATTTTAATAAGTGTCTGTAGACGCAAAGTAGTGTGTTTTAATGTATGGTCTTCTTATCCTTTGTTTGGTTTTCTTTGTTGTGTTTGCATGAACACCTAGTCTAAAGTGTTCAATGCTCTTATATTAATATAAAAAATAAAAAGACTTTTTCGAGCAGTGTTCTGAAATCACTTTATACATACTATTATGACCTTAATGAACTGATCGCTTGCTCTTGCTCCGTTCTCCTTTCGCTCTAGATGTTCCTTATTTTTAAAAACTAATGTGCCTGGCCATCTCTCTCGAAAATTACCTCAATATGCCTATGATTGCGAAGCCTAAGCCTTGGGCTATAGCAGAAGATCGATTAAATACTCCCGGTAAAGATCTTAGTATTTTTGATCTGGAAGGTGGTTATTATAACCCCTACTATGGCGATGGTTTTAGGCTTTTACTAGGCAAAATGACGGAACATTTCTTTGTATATTTTGGTGAGAAACAACTATTAAGCACCCATAAACGGGCTGAACAGCTTTGTAAGGTTATGAATACGCTACAAAAGCAGCCGATTATTATTAATGAGGGATATCTCAATTTTCTCTTGACTCATAATGATTATTTGGTTAGAACAGGCTTTCTCATGCCTGCTTTTCTGAACCATATCGATTTTAAGGTTGCAATAGACATAATCCGCGATTTGCGTAGTAAGGAGAGTGATAATTTTCAAAAGACGTATACTCTCAACAGTATCGTGCACATACTTGAGTATAACATCCAAAGGGCTCGTTATGAGCAAAATGTATTGGAGATGGCTTATGCATATAGGGGTTTTAGGATATATCTCCCCGCTGCTATTGACTTCCGAGGTCGTATCTATCGCACTGGAATCTTGCATTTCCACGAGCGTGATCTCTCTCGGAGTCTTCTTCTCTTCGATGTTGGTATGAGTTATGGAGCCAACTGTTATAGAGCTGAAACCATAGATAGGTGTGGTGAGGATACTTTTGACCATCTAAGAGATGAGACGCGGGAAGATTTCCCAGATATTATAAAAGGAAAGGTGGAGGTTGCATCAATGAGTTAGAAGACGACCCTCTCTTTTGCTATTAAGGAGGCATAACAGCAAGGGATATCTATACTATTCTCAACAGCTGTCAACAGGTGGCCCACTAGGAGTGACGGTTTAGGCTTTCTTTCCTTGCTTTGCGCTAGATTCAGTATGGTGAAAAAAATTTTTGAAAAGAGAATGACTGCTTTGGGGAGTTCTCTTTCCCTCTAACCTGTAACTCGAAATTTAATAAGAGAAGACAAAGCTACGCATTCACTCGTAGCACTCGTTAGGCCTCTAAAACAGTCGTTACGCCGACGCCAAATTAAGGCCGGCATGGAGCCATGCGCATGATTCCAAGAGTCACTAGAGGCGAAACTTAGTAAGAAAAACCTGTAATGCCACGGGGTTGAGAGTTCTTAGATGAAGCCTATGTTAAACCCATTGGGAAAAAGAAGAGAACTGACCAGAGTTTCCTGGTGAGGAAGGGATACCGGTCTTCAACGGCATAACCTTACCTTAAGCTTCACCGACTGCTTTATATGAAAGAATGCCAGAAAAGGTTATCTCAAGTTTTCCTGAAAAAGACAGCTTTAGAGCGCAAATCAAACTCATGATTTCTTTTTTTTTTTTTGCTTTGTTTATTTTATCGAAGCAGTTGCCCTAACTCTTTTCCATCAAATGACAAGTATGCAGCCTCCGCCTTCTATTGTTGATTTTACACAAGTCTTAGCTTCAATTGTCAAGATGAAACATTACGGAACTCTTGTTCGTTCTCTCTCTCAACAATTGGAGTTGTTAGGTCTCCCTCCCAATGTTTATTCACTTAGCATTGTCATCAATTGCTACTGCCATTGTCGATTTTTTATTCTCTGTGTTGAGAAGAATTCAAAAACTTGGGTATCAACCGAATTGTGTGACCTTCAACACCTTAATTAATGGCCTTATCGTCAATGACAAGCTCAAAGAAGCTGCGGAGCTCTTACATAAAATTTTAAGGGAGGGGTTCCAACTCTTTCAAGAAATGTCTGACAAAGGCTTGATTCCTGATGTTGTAACATATAGTACTCTTATAGATGGCCTGTCCAAGGCATTAAGACCTCCGCTAGCATATAAGCTATTCAAGGAGATGCAAGCTCATGGGCAAACTCCAAATCTCGATCCGGCACCCGATCCGTTTATGCTTCAGCCCCTGCGGAAACTGCTTTCGGGTAAAATACCAGTCGGGCAACTGACCGATCGGAGTCTTTATCTCCAACGAATGGTTCTGGTACAGTATTCCCACAGCTATCTCAGCTATTTGTGCTTGGACTCGGGAAACTCGATCCACCGGGTATGTATCCGAATCAGGCACTCGCCATGGGATTGCCACAAGGCACTGAATCTAGTTAAGTTGCACTTGCCTATGACTCCACCTTAGCTGAGGCATCCTAACAGACTTGAACCTTCTTCCTACATGACCCGATCAGGCACTCGCCATCTATTTTTATATATAAGATCAAGATATACGTATTTTCAGTTCTCTTGCTCTAGCAGAGGAAGAGAAGAAGTCAGAAAAGGCAAAGAAGATCTTCATTTTTATTCTATGAGTTGAGTTCCACAGAACGGGATTTTATGGGCGTAGAGACTATCTTGAAAATTATCTCTTCTATGATGTAATTTACTGGATCAGTCAGAAAGATATAAGAGATGTTCGATATCGCTTCTATGCGGTGACTCCTTATAGTAGCTTGGAACCTATGCAGCCCTAGGGCGCAAAGAGCTCGCTCTCTATCGTGCGTAGAGCACACCAAACAAAGGGCTGGAGTAAGAAGAGTTGGAGATCCAGTTGCAGTTTGCTTCTATTCAGTTGAAGTTGCCCTTACCTAGGCTTTACTTGCCCTTGGTATACCGGAGAGTGCTAGTTCCCTTTTAGTGGTTGAAGAAAGAAACTGTTCCTGGTAAGCGGTATGCTTTTATAAGCATCCCTTATAGCCAACTAGAAAAAACGAATCCGCTTGTCAATTCTTGGTGTAATACTCACTCGTAAATTCTTTTTTCTTAAATTAGAAGAAAGCAACTACATCTACTCGCTCCATGATCTTTTTGTACACCTTTTAAGATTAATAAAATTCTTTTATTGCAATGCATCGTAAATAAAGTATTAATAAAAAAGCAAAAAGTAATAATGAAATTGAAAAGAAAGAAATGGGACCAGGAAGACAGCCCGCCACTAGAAACTTGCTTTGCTACAGTACAGCTCGTTCCCACCTGTCCCGCTAGAATGAAAGAGCCTAAACAACACCTCCTACACCCCAGCGGAAACCTCACAAACCTATTAATATTAAGGCTGCTACTATGAAAGGAAAGCTGGGTCCCCGCACCGCAGCTTTAAAAATAAGAATCTCAATATGATAATCATTCACGACTTATTTTTAAAAGTCAACCATAAAATACTGATGAAGCAAAGTTGCAATGCGGGGGATGATACATAATCTTTGAGCCAAACATACTCATTTGTTATGTTACAATAATAGTTAAAAGCGTACATAATAAGGCCAAAAAAGACCACGAGGTAACCTTCTTTATTTATTTTTTTTTTAAAAAAGAGTTCCAATGCGTGCGGAAATTCTTCAAACCGTTTGTTCTTTTCAAAAATATCAATTAAAGGAATTAAACAAAAAAGAACACAGATTAAAAGAATACAAGCAAGTAAAGTGAAAGTTGCTTGCAGATTCTCAAGGACCAACCCTACAAAAAGAGAATTTGTAATATAAAGCAAAGTAGTAGCTAAGTGACTATTACGAGGGTGGGCGGGAGATAACTCAATTGGATATCTAGTTCGCAAAAATCATTAGCTGAGGTTCGATTCCTCAGTGATTTTGTTTGCCAGCTGTTGTTCAAAGGTCTTGCCCCTAAGGGCACGGAATAGAGAAGGTACAAAAAAGTGGCGATCGTGGCCTGGCTTGCTGACTGGGCCAAAAAGCTGGTGCATCGCTAAATATTAAATATTAATGAATTCCGTTCGTGTTAGCTATACGATAGTTATTTAGGTGAAGGAGGTTACTGCGGTTATTCCGCCAAAAGCTAGGCCAACAAGCCCAAGGTGAGACAGCCCTGCTAACTCGTACTCTTCTTTTAAAGCCCTAGGATTAACACCATAAAGGTCTTGCCCTCTCCCTACCCCAATAGGATATGTGATAGCCTTATCAGTCGAGTGATTCCGTCCCTGGGGGACCCTACCCTCCATCGATAGCTGATTCTCCCAAGAACCGATACATTCCATTCACCCTTGGGTAGAGTGGCCCACATCTCTATTGGTACTACCTGCGGAGGTCCCTCCTTAAATCTCGACGCTTGACTCAATATCGGGACCGGACAACAATGACAGAAAGATTCCCCTGTTCATAGAGTTCCGTCGCTTTCCCTTGCTCATCGAGTGCCCGGTCTTGTGCTCGCTCATGCCGATACTTCAAAGATCTTAGATCCGGTAGAGATTGGTTGATAGGAATGATGCCAACTAAGTAGAGGGGGACCAGTTGATTGGCTTCCGTATCGAGATCAGTTCCTTCTATCGGTAGGTATGCTTCCCTCGCACCCGGCAACATTGACTCCAGTATTCGCTCCTCGATCCACTTCTTCCTTCCCTTCCTCACTCATATTACAGTCCTAAAGGGAAGGACATAAATGGAAGAGAATAGTAGCTCGTACATACAAGAACTAAAAGAGCAACGGCAACCGAATCTCCTCCATATGCAGTCATTAAAGTGTATGGTAGACAAAATCCTAATGGACCTAGGTATATGTAATTGAATGGCTATAAGCCAACTCTTGTGGATGTTTCGAAGAATGATTCTAGAATCCGATTGAATCTAAGATACGAATAGTTGGTTTACGTTAAGGAAGAAAGACATGTATATGTGATAATTGACTAGTTATATAAACAAAAGATATAGATATATCTAATTTGCCCTCCCTGTCATCGGCCGAGCTATCGTACTCTATCGTTCTCTCTGCTTGTATCAATAGGTCTTCTCGGTCTGCTCTTTCTTCTGGAATCTTGAATCAATCCGTTCTTTCTTTCAATCGGTCTGTCGGCATTCGTCCTTTCCTGTAGTTGATCTGTAGTAATTTCGATCTATGTATTACCTATTTTCCTTAAGCATCAGGTCTCTTTAAGCTATCAGATATAGGTAGGTACTACTCTACTATAGGTCAATGAACTCTCGATAAATGCCTGTATTTGAAGCTCTTTCAACTTTCATGATACATTAAAGTAAGGAAATAAGTCGAATATGCAGGAAGTTAAGGCTTGGCTATAGTAGCATCGGTCGAGCTATCGCTTACCTCAACTTCAAAGAACTCCTTGTGTGGTATAGCTACCTAACATACCCGCCGAAAGGAATACGACGAATAGTGATCCTTAGAGTAAATCAGACTGAGACGAATGAAACAAAAGCCGCGTAATACAAAGGACTATATGTATCACATTAGCGCGACTGGCCCGGTGTATGAATTGAATTAGTTGGTTAGTGGACCGGGGGAAAGAAGCAGGTAAGGACGTCTATAGATAGAGGCTTTCGATCGAGGTGATTAATACCGTGCTCTTCCTAGGCGATCTCCATTTGAAACGAGCTTCGTTTGCTTCCGAAGCCGGGTCGACTATCGCTGATCCTAAGCAGGCCTTAAGCTATAGGATAGGATTTGACTCCGAGTTAGGGAGTCGACATTGGGTCCCTTCGTGCCCCCACTTCGCGGAGCTTTGCAGTTGCTTCGACTACTGGGTCTACCCCTGATCCGTCCGAAACCCACTAGCTAACGCCCCTTGGTCTCACTCCACATTGAAGAACGCTCTGAAGGAACACTCTCTTCCTCAGCACAAGATACCTTATCTTTCTCGTTTTCCCCCCTCTACTGAATCATACATACGACGATGATGATGACGAGGAGACGTTTTATTAGGAAATCTGCATTCTTGCTACATTGGTGGTGTAAATGGTGAGGATTTCTTAGCCCTGTCATTACTACAGAGGGACACTCATGCGTGCATATCATGGGCTTGACTTCCACGTCCTTTCTTTGACTTCCCTCGCCGGGTCCTGCGTCAGTTCGGTTCAGGACATGCCAGACTTGACCGCTCCTGTCAGCATAGAGGAAGGTTTTCACTCCCGTTGAGAAAGAAGAAATGCCCTAGCTCAGCTTCCTAGCATGACACATCGGCTACGCTATCAGAGACTGGAATGATCCTCCACTTGCTAGTCAGGAAATATCACCGCTCCGTGGGCTTCTTTCGCTGCTCTCTTAAGCTATCGCTCGCTTTACGAGTGCAACCAACAAGAAACTCTTAATTAAGAGACTATGCTGGTATCTATCTAAGAGTCAATATCTGTGAGAAGCTTCCTTCTCATACACATCCGAAGCAACGTTTGATCATCAGCATTAGAGAGTTTTGCCGGTCCTTGAAAGAGCGTCATTAGTCTAGCTCGTCATGACTCGATCATGGCCTTAGGCGGAATTGGTCCTGGCCGGAAGAACGAAAGATACCGGCAAGCACAGAGCAGTCGTCCAAAGGGGTTCCGTAGAGTAGTCTAACCCCGGGTCAATCCTTGGAGCTTTCTCCATGTCCGACAGAGAAAACTTGGTGCGAATCGGGGTGATGTAATCCACTGCTCGTCTAACTAATGTACTTATGTAGTTCCACGCAAATATGGCTGCCCGGAGAATCCGTCGTTGCTAAGGAAGAGAGTCGAGCCATAACGGATTGATGTGGCGTAGCGGCGACTGGAATCTCTCTAGAATAGCCTTCCCCGGCATATTGTTCATTTCATTCACTGATGAGACTTGTCCATTCCCGAACTTCTTTGCCGTTTCATTCCACTCAACCCTAGTCTCCTTGATAGCGTCGATTGAAGGAGGACTTGGAGACTATTTGCCTTGTGCAACTCCATTAAGTCTCTTTTCCCTCCTTCCTTGCAGACTCACTGGCTTAATATTTTTGTTAGGGCAATTCCCACGTTCATCGGGAAGTGATCTAGCTCCCATCCCCTCGGGGGACTCCTATCACTAGTAGTTTCATGCGACCTCGAGTCCTCTAGAAGCCCTTATTATGTGAAACTCTTTTGATTAGACCGGTGAACCCGTAATTAGATTTACTTTAAACCATTCCTCTCCGGGTGCTGAAAAGGCGGCTTTCAAATCTATTTGGCTTATCGCCCGTCAACTCACTTTACCCGATTGATTAACTTGACCGGTGGTCTAGCTAGTAAACTTCCTCCGATTGTCTCGAAAAGAAATTCTACAGACAAGTTCATAATATAAAAACCTACATTTGGTCATCTTGTAGGGGCTACTATTGAAAGCAAAATAATGGATTAAGCAATTGTCGGAATACTTCAAGAACGGATTCTATTATGGGCTGGAAACATATACAATTATGTCTTTCATGCCTACCAGTGGAAACTGACAAACCTCACCAACAGAGGATCAAATCTCTAAGCAATGCCAGTCAAATTCACTGGTCACTTTACCCTTTTAGAAGCATTTGAGGCGGATAGCTATATTTCAGATATTAGATATAGACTTCCAAGCAAATCCAGATTTCATCTATTAGGACTGCTCCTTTCAACCGAAAGAACTGGTATCGCTTCACTTCAAGACGTTATTTACCAATAAGAATAGGAAAAATGCAATTTTGAATGGAAGAAGGCGAAGGGGTTTTCTTGTTGGATGAAAGCAACGTACTCTTTATTTTATAAAGACTAAGCGCCTTCTCTCTTAAAGTTGGAATGGCGAAAAGCATATGTTCGCTGATATGAGTAGCTGACAACAGGCACCACTTACTCCCCAACCGCTCGATAGCTAAAAGAAGAAGTCGGCCTATCTAAAAGGAAGAATAAGAAAGGCCGGTCATCGTAGAGTTTAGGCTGACTAGCTTTGATTGCATCAAGTTCTTCTTTAGTCCATACTTTAAGCAGTACTGGCAGCCTTGTCCACACCTTGAGTAGTCGTTTGTTCAGCTTCAGCCTTAGCTCCTACTGATTCCCCGTCTGTAAGATCATTTGTTAGGCCAAGGCCAACCGAACTCTTCATCTTTCTTTCCATCCTCACGGCTCCAACCAGCAACTGCAAATGAACACCCACCTGCATAACCTTTCTTCGAGTCCTTTAGTTAGCTCATCACCGGGATCAGAACCAAGCTTTCTAGCATCAACTAACGAAAGGGAATCACCGGTACCAGGTGTAGCTGCATCTAACAGGTGAAAGCGAGTACGAGCAATCCTCCATCTTCTTCTTTTCAATCTCCTGATCCCCCTGCCTCTAACGCCTTCACCCGGGAAGGAGAACCTTAGGTCCCACCTAATAGGCCTGAACCAGATGTACTAGGATTCTAAACCTGTTACTTCTCTCCCCATCTCTGGTCCCATCCATGGAACCAATGCTTGAAAGCGGGTGTACAAAAATAGGAAAGGGCCGATTCCATTCATCCAAGGCTTGGCCATCTCACTTCCATTCGACAAACTCTTGAGTGTTCCCCCTCCGAATAAGCAGGCACGTCGCGGATCACCCCCAATCCCTACCCTCTGAGGAAGAGAATCAAACCTTTTCTCAATCAATCGATTTCATCCACTGCCCTCCCTTGGTATAATCTTTCAAACTGACTAAGAAGGCTGGCTTCTCTACCAATCCCCGGTCTCTTCGCAACACCTGTTTATCAAACCTGGCAAGACAACGTTTAGCGAAGCCCTATCCCGATCTAGGACTCTTTCCTAAATAGATCGAGCAGTATATCACCTATACCCTGAGGAAGGCACAGAAGCACTCCCAAGGAAGTACGCCAAAGGTTATATGAGTACCTTTGCAAAGAAAACAAAATCGACTTTTGTTAACATAAACTATTAATAAGAGTACCGCGAATAGGCTCGGGTTAGAACAGGCCACGCCCCAAAAGCTTCAAAAGATCCTGGGGAGATAAGCCATGGCGGCTACTTGACCTCAAGCGCAGGTTGCACGAACTTTGGACTCTCTCTCAGTCGTGGCGCATGATCCCTCTTGGCAAAGGTTACTATAATCTGCAATTCGATTCCATGACTGATCGAGCTAGGGTTTAGGAAGCTCCGACTTCGTACCTTGTCAACCACTACTGATGATGAAGGAAAGATATCTTACACTAACCTTATGTTTTACAATCCTTAAGTGCTATTCCTATGATGTATAAGCAACAAGGGTAGACCATTACAGGACCTCGAACCGTGCCTTTTTGACTACTTATTTTGAAGTACATGACGGAAGGCGCTAGGTAGGGGTGGCTCTCCTACGATTGATTCAATGCTTGGTACTTTCGTCCTTGTAGCCCTAATTCGTAGTAATCATACATCCTAGCTTACCGCGCCGAGGAAGACCACAAGACTCAAAAAGAAGCCGATAAACATAAATTTTTATAGAAGGACTACTTTAGCTACTACGACTTTGTTCTCCTAGCTGAAGCTGAGTAAAGTCTAAGTATAGGAATTCAAACCTATGGCTCTTTTCCTAGTAGCTAGTATAGTAGTATATAGGTAAGCCAGGTAAGAAGCCTTGGAAAAACTATAAAGCCAGCAGCATGCAAGCTCAAGCTCAAGGGAAAAAGCGGAATTCTCCTTATTCCATGGCATCAGAACTTCTCTTCTAGGCTTTCCTTACGGTTTACTAGTTGAATTAGGTTCCTTCTTACACGCAGCCGGAAGGAAAATCCGTTGAAACTCTCTCCCCGAAAGGGTACATCCAATTTCCTGTGCTAAGCATAGTGACATCTTTAATAAAGAAAGAGTTTTTTTGATGCAAGAATGCTGTTGATGCTACAAATCTTCTTCTCAAGGTTACTGTTAAAATCGTTTTCTCTCTCTCGTTCGTGGAGATGGCTTTGGGACGGATAGTAACTAAGAAGAATAGGTTCTTCTCTCTTTCCTTAGTAGAAAGCAGGAATGAGAGCAGCAAAGGCAGAAGGTTTGAATCCTTTTCCCCTCTTAAGGTAGGGAACTCCGGGGGATGAGGACAGGGCTATTGAGTGCACTCACTACCCAAGAATCCATTTTTATTTCCCAATTCCTTTTCTATCTATGGAGCGGCTTTCGCCCTATGACGTAAGGGGGTTAGGGGATAGGGTTGGTCGGTAATCGAGGCCTAGACCTCTTGCAGGTGAGCCAGCCCCTGTACCTACATCTATATCAGCACCCGAAAGAGGAAGCCGCAGCAGCATATGGGACAAGTGGTAGGCTTAGATCATCATCTCGATTGGAAACTAGAGCACACCGACCAGACTCAGATCAGGAACGAACACAAACACTATTAATAGTTGAAGCGTACTCCCCTTTACTTTACTTTCTCCACGATCTTTTATACCCATTTATTCAGATTTCAATACTGACTTACTCTGCCCGCCGTCTCCCTCCCCCTAAGACTAGCCGTACGTAAGAAGCCCCCTATTTCCACGCATGCGTGTCAGACCGGAAAGGAAGGAGCGGAATAGGTACAACCATGATTGTTTATAGTACCGGAAGGGCTTGGCTCCCTGGTCTTGTCAGAGCCTGGTCCTTATCGAAGCAGCTACTTCAAACCTGGGAACAGGATGGGGAAAGGTTTAGAATCCTTATGTTGTTGAAGTTCCAGTAGCTAACAAAGACAAACCAAGAAAAACAAACTCCGTCCTTTACTTTCAAGGAAGGGAAGAGCTAGGGCGGCGTAAAGTGCTCGAGTTACGGTTGTTGACTCGGAATTTGAAGTCGTTGAAGCATTCCTGTGACCTGGCCATATATATGAATGCTTTCTTTCTCAATACCAGGAAAGATCCAAGATCACAGGCATACAAATTCAAAGAAGGTTCAAGGAAGATTCATAGCTATTCATCCCCCCCTCTCCCTTTGCTGAAAGCACTTCCTATAGCGCAAGGAAGATATCGAGTAGGTTAGAACCAATTCCTCAAGGTAAAGAAGGAAAGGGAGTGAGAAAGAAACTTATTTAGCAAGTCAGAAAGACGCTTAGGTGCGTAGCAAAGACTAAGTGGCTTCACTTTCGGATAAAGACAAGAGCTAGGAGGAGAGGACTTAGGGGCAAAGCGGTCTAGCTGCGTCGATAGCCTGGTTCCTATAGGCCGTGGGAAAGGGTGAGAGAGTAGAAGTTTTCAATATATAGTAGTTTCATTTGTCCCGGTGTAAGAAGTCTAAGACTTAAGATTCCTACGGAACCTAAGTCGCATTATGTGGGAACAATCGAGCTCATAGTTGAAGTCTTTGCCGGATGTGGATGGATGCTTTTATGACTGCTGTCTTTCTCATGAATCGGCTGCCCTCCAAGACTCTCTCTAATAAGTCTCCTTTTGAGGTTATATATGGCGGATTACACGTTTTTGCGGTGCGGGTCTTCTCGGTTGTGCGTGCTATCCGGTGCTATTCACCTCGAAAGTTTGATCAGTCCAATGTCTGGGGATACAGTAGTTAGCACAAGGGGCGGAGCGCTCGTCTGGAGGAGAGAAGCGAGCCCTCTGCCCGTAATGTCGTTTTGACGAATCACTATTTCGGTAAGCCTTTATAGTCGTATAGTCGTAAAGGGCTTCTCATCACAATCTCGCCAACCTTCTATGCGTCTTGGGTGAAATCATGGTTAAAATATGTTGTATGGTATCATCAAGTCTTCCTTGATCAGGATGCCAATCTGGGTCTGATACTTGAGGCTCCTATTTGTGAAACTTCTTGGAAGAAGACTTGTTCTCAAGCAGAAATGCGTAGGTTCGGTCTGATTCTGAGTTTGGTTGATCAAGTAGCTGAGCTTGGTTTGGACTGGAGACCTCCAATCCTATTGTCGACCGGGTTGCTTCTTATGGACGAATTGAGTAAGGCGCTCTATCAGTTCTATCCTGCGTCGGGAGAAATGAAACTTGGATGCGGCTACTTGAGAAGCTGTTGGGAGTTAGGAGGAATGCGTTCTTAAAGAAATGCCACTAGTAGTAATAAAGAGGCTTAGCAATCATTCGAAAGTGGGGATGGAGCGTGAACTAATAGACAGATGGGATTGTTTGCTTCAAAGTGTCTATATACCAAGGGCTCTTGAAACTATATCAAATAGAATAGGGGATTTAGACCCCAGAAACTCTTGTTTTAATGCCCAAAGAAAAGATAGGCCTTATCGAGCAGCGAACTACTCATTGCTGTCTTGCCCCAACCCAAGTAGGGGCATTTGGAAAGGTCTTCCTTCTATCTTCCCTGGATTGATCAGCAGACGGAAGGCGCAACAACAAGACGAATTCCCCTTCTCTTTTCCTTTCGAGATCAAATAATTACCACTACCCCGTCCTTCTCTTTACCACGATAGGGTGGATAGGCGCTTTTTACTTTCCGGTATTAGGTTTTCATTTACTCCCATTGAACGATTGGCCGGTAAGGTTTAGGCTTGCCCCTGTATGTCTATGGAACACCAATAGTCTTCTATGGCCCTCCCTGTGCATCTGGACCTACTATTGGTTCAACAGTTTCAAGGTCATCTGCTCGAACTGCTGCTTTCATTCTTGCCCCTGCGTGGTGGCTCTACAGCGGGTGAGACCTTTGCCCCAGTTCTTGGCTTTCTTGCTTCCGGGCCCTTCTTCTCTTTAGGAGACCGGTCATTACAGCAGGCAGGATAAAAGAGAGGGCTCGGCATCCCACCGGCTGAATCTTCTCGCGGTAAGCGAAGCCAACACAGACCCTGCTATCCAGGCGAGAGCAGAAGGCTAACTTCACACTTGTGACCCTCTTATTCACCAGTGAGCTGCCGAATGAAATTCCCAGCTGGGAGAATCACATTGCAGTACTGGATCGGGTCTTCGAGAGGTGTCGAGCAAATAAGATGAAGATGAACCCACTGAAATGTGCCTTCGGTGTTTCAGCTGGTACATTTTGGGGATTCGTTTTCCATTGGAACGGAATAGAGGTTGACCCTTCGAAGATCAAGGCAATACTCGAGATGCCACCTCCGATTACTCTGAAACAACTAAAAAGTCTCATGGGCAAGATATCCTACATTCGCTGATTTATTCCAAACCTCTCGAAGAAAGTAAAGCCCTGGTCAGTTATAATGAAAAAGGGTTTCGAGTTTGTGTGGTCCGAAGAATGCCAGAAGGCTTTCCAAGCGATGAAGGACGAGCTCTTGTCTCCGCCAGTCTTGATGGCGGGGAAACCCTATCATCAACTATTTGTCCGCTACGACAAGTTAGCTCGGGGTGTTGCTAGCGCAGGAGGACCACGATGGTAAGGCCTATATACTACCTTACCTGTCTCGAGTGTTGAAGCCAGCAGAATCACGGTACAGTAAAATCGAGCAGGCTTGTTTAGCTTTAGTCTTTCTTTGCGGCTGAGAAGCTCCGTCACTACCTCCTGTCTGAGAAGGTTCTTTTGATCACGAGGTCTGATCCGACCAGGCATATGTTGAAGCAACCGGTCCTTTGTTAAGGCTGTCCGAGTTCGACATTACGTGCACTTCTCGAAAGGCGATGAAAGGGCAAGCTATAGCGGATCTACTGGCCGAGTACCCGGTCGAGGACTCGACTGACCTATTCTATTGGTGGAGCTGCTCGACTGAAAGAAAGGAAAGCCCAGAACCTGGAACCAAAGTAAGGGCAGCTAGCCACAAAGAGTTGAAAACCACTTGACTGTTAAGGAGTTGACAAAAGTTCCAAGTCAGACATTGCAGCCAGTTCCGTGTGCTTAAGAAAGAAATGGCGATTCATAATCCAAGAGGTCCGCTCGTGTGGTTCCTTAAACATAAGTTTGATTGGGGAAGGGGAAGCCTAGCTAGGAAGGAGTTTTGTTTGCAGAGAATAGTTTTACTAGAATTGTAATCAGTCCTTAAGCCCAAAGAAGATTATAAAGCGCTTTCCCGGGCTTAGCTTCAAATGAATATTACGAGACAGCAGCATCAGAGTCGGCGACAGCAGTGGCACTTGGGACTTTCTTTCAAAATAAAAATGTGCTCCGGGTGGAAAGGGCACTAGGCAGTCACTGAAGAATTCTCCTAAGAAAAACTTTAGCACTTCTGGAAAAGAGGCTAGCTTTCTATTGCGCCTGGACCGCCATCTAAGAAAACTAAAACTCAAAGCGATCGGAAGTCAGAACCAATGGAACTGGATAATATGGCATAGGCCTGCTTATGGATCGGCAAGCACCCCTTAAACATAGAAAACTGCTGGATTCAATCCACTTGCTCATTGCCTTGAGAAAGAAAACTGCTCAATAACTACTGCCGGAGAAAAATCAGATTAGAGTAGTTCTCTAGAAGCCATACTCCGCCCTTTTTCCTGACTTACTTCTTGGGAAATGAGACTTCCCGCCTTGATCAATAATCTTCTTTGCCTGATAGATTGCATTGGTCTAAAATGCTAGCTTGAAAAGGAACTCCCTTACACTAGTCCAATTCTTTTTTGGTTATTAGCAAGCTTTGAAGAACATTTTATCGATCTTCAACTGGCCGGATGTGGATGGAACGTATGCTACGAGTGCTTTAGTGGCGACGTGGGTACCGGTTGCATTCTAAGTTGATTCAACAACAGCCTAAGTTCCCTTATTTCATTAAATTTCCTGTTAGCAGGATCGGGTAGGATAGTGAGTGTCAGGAGAAAGAAAAGAATTAGAAGCGTCTCTCATAGGTTCACCCATTTATTGACTGTTGCCGGGTCGCCCGATGTCTCATCGTAAGATGTTGGTGAGTCTTAGACCAATTGGGGCCAAGGGCTTCTTCACAGCCTGAAACCCGGTTGTGCTATTCCTTCCCTCGCTTTATTTAATCCCGTAAGTCACTTCGTTCTCCAGTCCGGATTTATTTTCCTTCTAGGCTTCTAGTAGCCCTTCTTCCTTCCACCAAGAGAAGTGCGAATCCACCAAGGGCATCCCCAGTAGCATTAGCAGAAAGAGGATCCTGAGAAAGAAAGCATATTATAAAGGGCTGGTCAACTCCTTTTTAGCTCTAAAAGGGCATGAGAAATAACAAAGTTTTTCATTTATATGAAAAAGAAAGTATGTCAAGGGCCCTCCCAAAGGAAGATCTGATCTAGCTAAAGATAAGAGGCCAGAAGTGCAGCTCCTGCTTGATCGACTGCCAAGCCCGGTCCCTAGTCTTCAAGCCTTGTCTTCTACATCTTAGGAATACCCCTCGGCTAGTTCGGAATGTAGGATGCGATGGATCTTCTTCCTTCTTCTATGACCCTTCTGGACTCTCATTTCACAATTTCACCGCATTTGCCTATCTTCGTAAAGAAAGGTATGAACCTAGCTTCATTGGTGATGCCATGAGATGCTCACCTCATAAGGCAATCGAATTATAGGTCCTAGCCGCCTTGTCAGGGATCCGCTACTGGGCAGTCCATTTTTAATACATCGAGCTCCATATCTTGCACACCTTCAGGCGAGGACTAAGACTAAGTAAGCGCTGACAGCTTTATCGCACCTGCCCTAGGATAGGTTAGAAGAAAGTTCCTAGCCTCTACACATCCAAGAAGAGGTACCAAAGATCGTATTTGAAAGCAACTGAACTAGACTCCGTTCCCTCTATGTCCATTCAATCTTAATCTTGCTGCATGAATGCACTGTAAAACCAGGAATGCCATCACCTCTCCCATAGAGGCTTTTACCCTCACTAGCACTACTAAGAATTCCCGTTCGATAGGAATTCGATGTTGGAGCTTGGAATGCTATCTAGCAATCATAGTACAATGGAGAAAATTCGGTTGAGGACCGGGGAGATAAGGGAAAGAAGAGAGAAGAAAAGGGAGGAGGTTAGGGATGGTTTGTTGGAGGCTGGTGTTGATCCCTATAAGATAAAAGATAAGGGGTTTCGTTTGGTAGCCACTAAGATTGGTGGCTCTACTTTTGATGGTTCGGGGAGGAGGCATAGTGCAGCCGATCTGCTCAATTATGAAAATCCTGTGAATATTAAAGTGGCTGTCTATGCAAGTGTTGAAAGAATTATTTTAGCCTCTTCTTCGCCTTATTCTGGATCGAAGCAATCAATCGGCAATGAAGCAGCTTCCAATGTCATACCTTTTGCCTCCTCTGTAAGCTCTAGCAGGTCGATGACCAGTGCTATTGATCTACTCATCTCGGACTAGTCATTTTTGAATGTTGAGAATTCGGCTATATAAAATATCCTCGGTAAGAAAAAGAGGCATCCCACACCGGGTGGCACGAGGCCAGAACTGAACCCGTGAAGAGGCAAGATGCAAACAGAATAGATACCATATGGTGATTTCTGAGCTAAACAATTTAATATGGGCTAGAAGACCAGAATTCGTCGTTTTAACGTGGGTTTGTTATCTTAGGTTAACATTGATCTATCATGAGGGTAGCCAAAGTGGCGTTTTTATTTAGTGAAATTGACTTGCCCTTGCCTGACCTTAGACCTGGATAGTCTTTGGGTTCATTGCTTGTTGTTTGTTAAAGACCACTTATTGAGGAATACAATGGCTGGTAAAAAGCAATCATTATGCGAAGACTCGATGGGATCGGTGAAGACTCAATGTGTTGGAGGGTTACTTTCCTTTGGGCTTTCCCCAGCATGCAACGTTAAAGTCTTCTCCATAATGGCTTTATGGCTGTCTTCCTCCTTTTCCAAGCTATTCTCATTTTCATTGTTTTGGGTCTGCGGGTTTGATTCGCAACCTCCCATGCGCTGGCGCCACACCATTTTTTGACGTAGAAATCCCCTCCTTTCTCTCTGATGGAAACGGCCGATTTTGACTCGTGAGATAAGCAGTTTGTTGAAATCGACCTCCACACAAAGTCTTGCGAATTTACCTCTCATCGCATTTTCCCTTGTGGCGTCTACTCTCCCTGGGTTACCGATGGTCGCTCCTAACATGAATAAGAATTCCCTATCATAGTACTCGATTGGTAGCTCAGGGAAACGAACCCAAACCATTGTTTTGGAGAAAATCTCCACTGATGGTCTGAAATTTGTAGACCATTTCCGTATAGTAAAATAATGGTCCGCAATGATCCACGGGCCTCCTTCCCCACCATTCCGGCTTAACATAGTCCTCTCTTTGGTAAATTGTTGTTAATACGTTAAGATTGTTTGGGTCAGCTTGCACCAATCTATCTAACAAATCCATGGGTTGTGTCCCACGGGGGAGTCGAACCCCCTGTTATTCAAGGAGTGGTCGTAAGAAGCGATCTCCAATCTGTTCCTTCAAGGTTTCGGCTAGACTTTCGTCTACCTTTTCCTTATAATTATCCAAGGTAACGCCCCTTAGGCGGGCCACCCTCCATATAGCAATAATAAAGAGAAACGGAGGTAGCACAAAAATGTACTCACTCATATGAGTTATCAGATAGTTAAGAATCCGATCCGGGAGAGTGTTCATCGCGGGTACTACATTCATTCGTGAACGATCAGAATTCGCGAGATCGTTCGTAATTGCATTTTCTGTTGAGAAAGGCACATGCACTGAGTTACTTACGTTTGAGGGGCCCCACATCAAGGTGACAGGATTCGAACCTATGGCCCTCTGTACCCAAAACAGATGCGCTGACCAGACTGCGCTACACCTCGTCTCACCACCCCGGAGCATATAGATCCACCCGATCGATGAAGACTCAAACCGAACTCGCCCATCCTTTTGGGCACAGGGATGCGAGAACCAATCCGAATAATCAACCGCTTTTTTTAGAAAATCTGCCTCCAGCAAGACAAGATAGGGGGACGCCAAAAAGCCGTATAGTGCAGGAGCGCTCACATTTTTTGGCTGACTC
>OX940972.1:87500-112329 GCA_954870475.1 Euphrasia confusa
CACCTACTCCTATCAAAATGAAAAGCAGCAAGCGGAACACGAACCGATTTACGCTATTCCGGGTTCTTATTGAGCGTAGCGAAATCAAGGTTTATGATAAAGTCAGCGAAGTTTCTATGGTGTTCTACCTTTGCGTAGTCTCGGTCCACAGTGTAAGGCTCCGCACCTGAGCCTCGTTAGACTCAGCTGAAGTGTAAGGTATAAGTTAAGAGAATAGAAGAGATGAAGTCCGTCACTTAGCCTAGTCTATATCCACAGCTGACGCAACTCCGTACCGACGCCTCACTACTACAACATTAATTAACTTAACGGCTAAGCGATTTCATAAGCTGAGCTTTCCTTAACCAGCTGACCTTACTTCGTAACCTCAACCTACTTTTTTTTCTTACTTACGCATAGGCCTTCGCCACTTCAAACGGGCGCTGCGCCCCACTTTTTTGTTCGTAACGAGGGAGAGATAGAATGGAGTTCTTCACGAAGTTCGAAAGAAAGGAATAAAAAAGATGTTTCACTATGCTTAAGACATGCAATTCGAAGTACTTTCTAAGAGCTAAAGTTCCTCTTAGTGGGTCACCTTGCCTTAAGCCGAAAGAGCCCAAGAGAGAGGAAGTGCGGGAAGTCTTGAATTCGACTTGCACTTCGTACTCATATCGTGAAATTCATCTCTAAGTTAGGTCAATGGGAAGGTACTCCTTCTGTTGCTTTAGGTTCTTGATTACTAGCTAAATTGGCTTACTGGTAAAGTAGACGCTTTCTTAAGCCAACACAAATCGAGATCATGGTCCGAGCCGGGAGAAGTAGCTAGCTCCCCAAGTGATCTAAAAGGGGATGAAAGTCGAAGCAAAGCGAGGTCAAAGTTTGCACTTTCGAGCACTATTAAGGACCAAGATCCGGAGTTCTAGGCAAAGGAAAGCCACCAACCAGCTGTTCAGAGAGAGAAAGCAGAAAAAGTTCCAATTCCCAGCAACAAAGTTTTTAGACGCATCTACCTAGGCCCTATAGAATCATATCCGATGCCAACGACATGAGTGAGTTGAATAGATGGGGGCCATAGAAAGTGGGCGAGAGAGAAGAGAGAAAGATTGGGAGGGTCTAAGGGGACATGTGGCTTAGGTGCCAAAGAAAGAAGGCGGGCATGGAGATAGACTACCAGGGCGGGGTTCATGGTTATGGAAATTCTACTTCAAGGTCCTTCTTAGTGCTTGATCGGCAAATGGAAGCCGCCCATACAGATCTTTTGTCTGAACTTCTAAGTCGGCGTAGGGGATGGAGGAGAAAGGCAAGCGGTGTCTGCTCCCAGTAGGTCAGATAGCGTTGGATTGGTACTCTACTCCGGGCTTCAATTGGTCGATAAGGACGAGAAAAAACCTCCTTTCTTTTCTAGTTGATGAGTAAGCACTTTTCTCTCGAATCGGGCTAAGGGCCAGTGCCGTTGGGTGATCAGTCTTTCTGCGAGGCATGTGCCGGGCTCAGATGCATAAATCCGGGTGGCTCCGTTCCGTTGCGAGGTATACTTGCATAGAATAGAGTTGATCCGTGCTAGCGACAGTGTCCGTCTCAGCCAGATGCAAAGGAAGTTTCTTACTTTGGCCCACTGAATCGGCCTACTGATTTCTATCAAAGAATGAAGAATTAGAGCCGGTGCCGTCAAGCTAGACTCACCCAGTATAGGTCTTAGGCAGGCATTCCCTGGTCGAGGTTGAGCGTCGGGGCTCATCTTTCCTTCTCTCATTTTATATGGCGCGCGGGGTATCTTCTTTCATTAATAGCATTTTCAAGGCTAGACTGCCAGAAGAGGGACAAAGTGACTCGACTGATAAGGCGGGTAATACATTGAAAAGTATTCTAAAGAAGGACTTGCGGATAGGGCACCTGGAAAGTTTTCCTTTCTAAACGGAGCCTGGATACTTCATTTTTTGAGTCCAACCAAAGCGGTCAAATGAACTAAAAAAGAAGGGAAAACCACAGAAAATAGAAGAAATTTCTTCCTCTTGTCCGACTCTTGCTAATTCATTAGATCTAGCTCGAAGTTTGCCCTTAGTTGTCTCGAAGCGAAGTTAGATTGGTAGGACAGCTAGAACTTGTAGCTAAGGAAAGCACGGGTAACCTCCCGTTCCCCAAGATGTTCTGAGCTTTGAGCGCCCTCATAGGGTCCGATATGGTGTGAACTCTTCCTCCCACCCCAATATTAGGCTTGAGCTAGACTGGCGCTACTAAGGAATCGATGGTATTATCCCGCCTTCCCAATCCTTTATACTCCAGGAGAACAACCAGAAGATCTGTCCAGTTCAAGCTAGTCCTGGCTAAACCAGTTCCCTATTCACGGCGAAAAACTCTCTCTTTCTAACAGCTGGGGGTGTAAAGACTATTTTCACTCAATACAAAAAATAAGACAAAAGTATTAGGCCGAACAAGAAGAAAGATTAAAGGCTTACTCTTCTATTCTACATAGGATATATTCCTCTTCCTTGTTGTTGAGTTAGGAAGTTAGTTCTTTGTAGTTTCTGTCCGGGCTAGCCTTCCCGCAGCTAGAACCGGAGCTGATAGCCACGAAGTCTGAATTCGTGTTGGATCTAGTCCGGCTTAGGTGCCGAGTTCTTCCGAGCTTCTTTCTAAGAGTCTTTCGTCCGTGAGATGGAACTCTCTTTAAGCCTCTTTAAGATAGGGTGAAAGAATCCATCTCTTTATTAAGGAAGGCATAGCCGAATGATCATACTATACGTCTTGATGAATGGCTCCGTCTGAGATTAAAAGCTAGCCGACTTCACGATCGTGTGGACTAGGTGAGCTAGTAAGAGAGAGCCTAAGAATCGGTTTTTTCGTAATAAAAGAAAGTTTCCAGGCGATCATGCTCTGATAGCAGAACCAGTCTCTCTCTGTGAACCTGGATGATCTTCCCATCGTATGTATGACGAATCATATAAGAATCTAATCTAAGAAGAGGTTCGATGCTATGTTATTTCAGGGAATCTAATTCATACACCATTTAGACTTTTCATTCTGATAGTAATTATAGAAATGAAAATGAAAGAGTATGAAAATCGAAAGAAGGGCTTTTTATACTATTGCAGACTAGGCAGAAAGCCCCTCTTCCCCACGTAAATATAGTTCTTTGACCTAAACTAGGCGCTTAGTTGCCCTGAATTTCGATTGAATCCGATAGAACTAACACAACAGAAAGCGCTATTAGGGCACTTCCCGATCTATTTCGTATCCTGTAACAGGTTGTTGTGCACCTGGAACTCCCGAACCCGCCTAGGTCTCCTTTTTGGAAAGACAAAAGATAGATTCACTTTAGGTCTTGCAGAGCCACGAGCTCCAACTAAGAATTCCATTCCTGGGAGCGAGGTCGTAGCATCATTTGTCCCATAAAAAGGTAAAAGTGAGCTTGGTGAGCACGGAAAGGGGCAGAACTACGAGAGTAGATCCGAAGAGGTCCAGGGATTGATCCGAGCTGCCAGTTAGGACGAGTCCGATGCATAGCTAACTCTTCTTTGTTCTCCATTCTTCTCTTGCATGGGGTTCATGGCGATAGAGGAGTGAAAGACGCATTTCTCTTTAAAAGGAAGAGCTTACTCGAAAGGGAAGCTTTATCGCCATTTCAAAGGCTGCGGCACGGACATCCAATGATCTTGATAATACCTGCTCTTTCCATCTTCTCCCCTATCCCATATGGAGCTAGGGGAACAGCAGAAGTCATAGATGCAGAAAGAACGGGCATCTTGAACTCATATTCCCCTGTTCTCTATTTATTTGCTGGGTTCTAGAATAGAATAGACTTCCTTCACTCTAAGGACAGGTTCCGCAGGAGAAAGAACCCCGAAAGAAGGCAAGAAGTCAGAAGAATGAAAGAGTAGTGATGAAGTCCGATCTACGATTAAGTAATAGGTACAGGTTTACATTCACAAGGAACTAGAGAGAATCTCCATAGGTCGGATCCACTTAAGGGAACAAGAGCGAGAAGGCGGCAAGACTGCTCCAGTCCTGGTCCCGCGTCGAAAGAGACCCCGCTTCGATGCCCTCTAACTCATGGGATGTACCTGAAGCTGCCCTCTAAGACTAGGGCGAACGAAAGGAATAGCATAAGAAAGCAGTAATCTCTTCTGAAGACAATGGGAACCCTATCCTGTCCGGGATTTAAAGCAAGCCTTTGACATACTGAATGGTCTGAACCGAATTCGAAGTTGGGCGTATGCTGTTGACCCATACCCTTTCTCCTAACCAACCCTCGGAAGAATAGCTCAAGCATAGTGGCCTAAGGATACGAAGGAGAACTCATCCCATCCAATATAAATGGAAGATTCTCGATTACTATGTTGAGATCTTCTAGCGATTTACATTAAATAATAAGATTCGTCTTTCTACTTTTCTCTATTTATGAGTGGACACCCCATTCTTCTTAAAAAAGAAGATATTTCCGTACTTTTCTATCAGACGACAGAGATCCAGTAATTCCATACTTATCTAAATAAGTATAAGTCTGTTCAGTTTCTTCCATTAATCCCAGATGTTCTGGTTGTTCTCCAGCGAGGAAGAGGAAAGTGGGTATGCGGGCTTCTTTCGCTTTACTTTTAGTCAAGCTTAAACCTCTCCTAAGATGCTAGGTCAATTGAAATCTCCCAACTTTCAAAACGTCTTAGTCGTGCCATTCTTTCATTTCATTTTATCGGGGATTTCCTGGTATTCAAAGTGCACTACCTCCAAAGAAATGAGTACAAAAAGTAAAGGTACTCTACCATATAAGACGCGAAGGAAGGTACTCCAAATAAGGGAGATTCTGCTCCCCCAGCTCTTCGAGCAAAGACTTCGCGTAAAGCGTTGGGAAAAGTCCATGTCCGGACTCTCGAACATATTCCACGCTTGCTATATTGACTAGTTCTATGTAACTCTACCAGGGTCGGGCACCAGAGTTCCATTACTAGTATGAAGAAGCGGCTGGAGTCAACTCGTACTGGCCATCTGGGAAGCGAAAGAATTCGATCACGATCTATTTCCCGAAGAAGATCCACAAGTGAGAGCTCTGTCAACAAGTGAGGAGACGAAGGGGCAGGAGAGTTCAGTCGGTAAGAAGGTGCAGAAAGACTTCTTTCAAGGTCGGCTCCGATAGTAGCTCATGGCTTTTTTTGAAGTTGATTCTTTCCCAACAAAACAAGTGATGTCTCAAGGAAATCATCGGATGAAGGTAGTTTGCCACGGGCGCTAGGCCCGGTTTTGTTTAAGAATCGGGTTAGGTATTTTTCTGTCTGGGATAGATTCACTAGTCTAGTCTAAATCGAAAAACGAACTTATGACATTCTTAGGGAAGGCCTCTATCCGGTGAGTCAGGACCAAACCTAGTAAATAGGAGTTAGCTTTTCCACTGAGCCTGATTTAACGCTTTGATCGGGAAGTGACCCTTCTTCCTTACGTTACGAGATTTCTTGTATTATACAAGAGTAAGAAGCACAAGGGGAGCACTAAACGAGAAAACCCTGTCTATCCGGCCCAAGCGGACACGGTGATTATATCCGTTGAGCGGAGCTCTTCCTGCGGTCTCACAGGCTCTTGCTTCACCTTATGGAATATGGCATGTGTGTGAGAGGAAGACAATAAGCTCTTCGCTCCACTAGCCTTGATTGGCGGTCTCAAGGATAGAGGTGGTATCGTATATAAGAGAACAGCCGTGGGAATTTCATTTATTCTCTTATGAGATTGCATCCGCCTTCGATTTATCAATTGATAGTTAGCGCTCCGGGGGCCTGAAAAGGAAGGTGCCTAGCCTTGCTAAAGGACATGCTACCACCCGCCGACAAAGAAGGTCATCAGGTGACGAAGGTATTTGGCTGGCAGGTCAATAACAGCTTCTTATGTGGCATTTGGCATTTGTCCATCAATCCCATTCTATGTCTATGCCATCTTATTGACTATGGATTCAACCTCTCGATGCTCTCCTTGTCCTTCCGGGATGTCGAAAGCTTCAGTCAACACAGTCCTTAGCCCACATCTATCTAATAAGAGTCCTTACCCCGCATTCATCAATATCAATAAAAGTAGCAGGCGTGAAGGTTTAGTATACTCACTTCTAGTTACCGCACAACGTCCTATCTTCATTCCCTTGGAACTATGTATTGCAGTTGGCAGATCACAGAAGGAAGTCAATAGCATACTAGAGTAGAGGGTAGGGGGCCAGGAGCTTGAGACAGTTGTTTTCTATGTGAGGAAAGAAAAGACCGCTAATTCGATTAGCAGCCCTTGATTAAGCCTTCCTTGCTTTCCATGAGGGCTGGAAGCGTGGCACCTCACACCTTTGTACACGTAACAACTACTCCTGTTATCCTTGAACGTCTCCCTATAATACTCAACATTGACACAACGTGGAATCTTGATGATGTTGAAACACGAACGGCAAGGGAACCTCCTTCTACCGATAAGGCGAACCGCTGGCCAATTCAATTAAGAAGCTAAAGAGAAGTTACAGAAGTGACAGATAAGTCTCTTAGCCGAGGGAGTCTATCCGGACTCGACTCGAAGATGGAATAACAACAGGCTATTCTAGATCTTTCCTCTTTCCGGTTCTTCGAGAGTTCTAGTTATGGGCGACTCTACCAATCCTTTTTGGGCCGGATAGTCTTTTTTTCAACTTGTTACTTGTTACCTATTCTTCTATTCTCCGATCTGTCAATAGTCTGTTTGAACTCCTAATGGAATGCAAATCTTCGTCGACCTCAAAACAAAGAGATCTTCATCATTGCCGAAAGAAAGTTCAATGAGACCGGGAGGCGCGGTCCAAGAGAAGGAGATGAAAGCCAGAGAGAGAAGGTTTCCTTTTGGAGCCTCCATGGATACGAAGTCTAACGCACTCAAGAGAAGTTCCCGATAAGGTAAGTCAGTCAAAGGCCTTTCGAGTTGTTGTAGCAATTGAACTCTTCAAGCAATGATCTTATTTATTCAACCGCTTGCTGAGCTGCTTGTTTAGTTGCTATAGCCGAATGACCTTCCATCACATCAACTATAAGAAGAAGAGTTTCGGAAGAATACGCTTCAGGGACAAATTTCTCTTCTATCCCTTCCTGACTCTGCTGACATCCCGCCTTAATCTTTCTTAGGGTTGAAAGAATCAATGAGATGCCCTTGTTCTCTCCTATCCTTTTTCTATACATATAGTAGCGCCTGCTGGCCAGTCATAGATAGTAGTAACTTATTGAATTCGGGCTTCCTCTCTTTTTGAGAGATCAGGTTCAAACTACTAAAGCTCGTAGGAAGAGTCAAAGTTCGTCAAAAATGTTAGAATACCGCCTTCCTGAGAGGCTTGACAGAGAATCTTTCTTCTTGAAAGATATCTTCATTCTATGCTTTCTTCGTTCCTAGCCATTATTCTATTCTATACCAAAGGGAATCAGAATAGCTATTATCCCTGATTCATCTAAAGGCTCAGCGGATCCGAATCACTTGGAATTTGCACTGAAACAGATCTCTCCTAATTGGCCCTCCAACCCTTAGGAGGCTGGGCCTGCAATTAGATAGGCTGCTCACTTTAAGACTGAAGACTGAATGGAAAGGCTAGACATAAAAAGAGGGCACTCCCACTGGGGTAGCTCGTATGGCCCGACCGCAAATATTGATACAACTCCATCGAAATGAAACTGAAACTTTTTCGCTATCGAAAGAGAGTCCAACCCAACTGCTGGAACTCCAGCTCCCCGAGCCCCAGGACTGCTATGGACTTCATAAATAAATTGGTTATTAAGGAAGACACCACATGCCCCAACCACTCGATTCAGAAAAAATGGACATTTCTCGAGCTTTGCGTACAACTTTTCCCTCCTCCTTATTTCGAGAATAGACGAGGATGTAATCAATGAATACGACCAAGAACTTATCCAGTAAGGGTGATCAAGGGTGATCAAGGTAGGATTAGCAACCTTCCTTAGGGCATTCAAGTTCGACATGCTACCTTCTCTATGTATCGATTCTTGGTAGACAAAGGTGGTTTAGATCGAGACGCACCCTTTCCCTTTCTCCTTCCGAATGCGGCCTCAGGCCTAAAGCTTTCTCAATCTCAGCAGTGGGCATCCACCTTTTGGCTTAGCTTAGTAAGTTCCCTGCCCTATGGTTGTTGAATAAGAAGAGCTTCTAAAAGGAGTTGGTTAACAAGACCTAGTAATTCGAACGAGTATCCACTCATTACACAGAAGAAAGAGTAAGGCTTGAAGTTCAATCTCCCCTCCATCTGGGCTATTGACGGCTACCAACCCCCGCTCTATCTCTTCTGAGTCATCAGGGGT
Organism: Euphrasia confusa; assembly: GCA_954870475.1. Classification (NCBI taxonomy): domain Eukaryota; kingdom Viridiplantae; phylum Streptophyta; class Magnoliopsida; order Lamiales; family Orobanchaceae; genus Euphrasia; species Euphrasia confusa. The sequence continues at coordinate 95,765 of OX940972.1, forward strand.
GACCCGAACTTCGGTGTCCAGAGGATCCATCTCTTCGACGGGTATAAAGGCTGGTTGCAGTGCTCCAAACCTTATCCATGTTGGTAGTCGCTTGTCTTATGAGTGAACCGATCCAGCCCTTGTTTGAGCCAGTGGGTTGTGATTGAGCTTGGCAGATCTCGCACCGTAATGCAAGTGCTTATTTACGAAAGAGAGATTGTTGGTATGGCTGCTGCTACCAAAAGCACACTAAGTTAGTCACAGGTAAAAACCTATGAGCTCTACTATAGCTCTCCGACTCTATAAACTGAACTTGGCTTTCCCGCCGTTTAGCCCCTTTACTTTACCCCATCTTTCTTGCTTGCTATGAGCCTTACTGCTACTCAAAACGGTCTTTCTTTGCCGGTTGCCGAAGGCTCCGACATAATGACCCGGTAACGTTGCACTCCATTGGCTGATTTAGCAGCAGTAGCATCAGTGGCTTTTTCGGACTGAAGGTTTCATTTTTTCTCCTAGGGTGGAACCAGAAATCAACGGATAGAACCGAAAAAAATCCAAGTCCAAAGGATGAGGCTGAAAGCTATAGAAGAGGGGCAGGACAATCTAATGGTACCGGTAGAGTCATAAATATATAGGTATATCGAAAGCTAGCTAGCTATATAAGGTCGCGAGAACAGCAGAGCAAGCAGCGTTCCATTCGAGCAATTTGCTTTGGAATTTGGTGTTTTCCTTCCCTCCCCAACCCTCTTTCTTTTTCTGGCTGTTGAGTGGCGAAGCTCGAAAAGAGCTAAAAGAGCTAAAGGGCTTAGCCAACTCCAACTCTCGTTCAATCTTCCCGGACCCGGAAGAAGGGCTTTCCGCCCCACAAGACGTACGCTTCAAGACCAGCTTCGTACCAATCCTTTCTCTACTTTTGGGCGCTAACTCGCCTCAAGGTTGTGTCCGAGTCGCTATAGAGGTTTAAGGCAATTCTTTGTTTCAAGACGTATAAAGCAAGGGCCCCACGCTATCGGTCAAGACTCGCTACAAGGAGGCTTTCAATCGCCTCGCAGGCTCAATCAATCAGGTATATTTGTATGTTGCGGCCAGCCACGCGGGTGGAATTTACCCCAGTATACCAATCCAAGTCAGAAGACTCAGTCTCATAGTACAGGAAAAAGATTCAATCGCTCTCATTCACTCGCCCTTTAGCCTGACTCGATGAAGAGGGGATTTCTAAGAGAGGTTTATAGCCCTACCAATATGTAGAGTAGTGAATAGCCTCCCTTACCCTGTGAAGTGAAGCAACCCTATTTTCTTTGCTCTCCTTTGGATGATCAGTCTCCCAGTAATAGCCCAAGTAGTGAGCGGTCCTATTGTCTGGCGGAAGCTCGTTGTTGCGCTTTCAAAAGTATCTTTTCCTTTCATATTTTGACGGGAAAAATGGCAAAAGTTAACCTTTCACTGGGCAGAATGGAAAGCAACTAGAGTGGAAAGCGATGGGAATGGATATCTTTTTTTTTTTTCTCGCTGCATGCAAGTTCTAACTTTCCAGGAGCCTTAAGACTGGCCTTGAAACCGTATTCATTCGTATTTAGAGATGAAGACTTCAAAGCCTTATACGGAGCACTGCTTATCCATAGTCTTCCACGGCAACTACTGCTTCTGGACGGGAAGGGAACTCTATATTTCGGGGTCAGGGCGATCTGGTAGAGGTATGTTTTAACTCTTAACTCGCGAGAAGGCAAACAGCAGGACTGGCACTACTTATAAACTGGCTGTATGAGTTTACCTTAGGACGAGAAAGAAATGAAACCTCTAACCCGCTATCAAATCAATAGCTTTAGGTATTCCGGTAATATATGATAAAGACCTCTTTCCCTAGCTTGCCCGTCAGCCTACTTTCAAACTTGTCTGCTCGAAAACTGCACGTTCTTTTGATAATGTAATTTCAGTCTTAACCACCCTTATAATACGAGTCAATAATCTTAAACCGAAACAGGGGCTGTGGACTATAGCGCCCCTACTGCCTAAAGCCGGATTGGTGAGCCAGCAACCCTCTAATTTAATTTCTAGAATTAGGTAATAAAATAAAAGGCATTTGCAAAGAGAAAGACCAGCTTAAAGCGGAGTATGTGTACCAACCTTTTACTTTCTCCCGCGGTAACAAATAGAGCAGAGCATATATACAGAGTAAACAAGGAGCTTCCTTCTGTTCTGTGAAATAAGCGCATTAGCCTTTCCAATACATAAACAAAGTAGTCAGTCACCGGTAGATCATAATCTATTCTATAGGAGCATAGGTTTCTTGCCTAGAACGAGAGTGAGCAAGAGGGATGTATAGTCCGTAGGGCGGGAGTAGTAGAGTAGACGAATAAGAACTATAAAAGATTGGAGGATTCCCATAGATTGTAAGACGGATGCAAGAGATGCTTAGCGCTTCTTAGTAGGGAATAAAATAACCATATTTGGTGCGTTGAACCAATGTCCATAGGCAAAAACAACACCTTCAAAGGAAAGCTAGTTACAGTTTAATGGAACGGAAACCCTAGGTGTAATTGTTTATAATCTTTAGGCTATAACTGTTTGAGCTGTATTCCCATAAGAACCAAGGACGAGAGAAGTGTCTATGCTTTTAACCACTGAGTAAGTGGGTAATTTAGTTTATGACTTTACGCGGCTACTCCAATGCAATATATAATATATATTATAATAAGAAAGATTAAATCATCGGCTGTAGCTGTGCGTGCCGTGCTCTCGGACTATAATATAAGAAGAGACCCTTTCTCAGTAATACTAATCTCTTTTGTAAGACTTGTTTAGTAGGAACCCTTTTCTAAAGTAGAAGGGGAAGCTCGTGTAAGAAACGTAAGGCGAAGCGCTTTGCTTTGACATCTCTTCATATGCTTCAACGGAGACCTCGATTGGAGATCCTTCATTTAGGCCCGTCCCAATAAAGACAGGGGCTCAGTTCTCGCAAAAGCAGGGTTTCATCAACGAGTTGCTTCCCCATATCAGAGTAGGAGATTGGCCGAATACCACCACATCCGTTAGAGAAAGAGCGGGTGGAGTAGCCGAGCTCTCCCATTCTGAATAGACCCTCCTTATATACGTATAGGTAGTTCGTCTCATCTCCTACCTTATTAAAGTGCAAGGTGGTATTCCAGCTACAGATGGTCTCGGCGATACCGTTCCAGCCAATCGTTGTGTAGTAGATTCCTGTTACTTTCTATACTATACTCTTTCTTCCATGAAAAGCATTAGCTGCTTTCTCTCTTGCTCACGAGTTAAGCCAATAAGATCGAAAAGGCTATCCCCGAGTGGCAATAAAGAGTGCGGAACTGTCATCTGCGCAGGAAGGATGCAAAGCAATCCAAGGTAAAGCTAGACCTCGAGTGAAAGAAGACGGGAGCCCCTCTAGTGACCTTTGAAAAGGGTCCGTACTAACCTTACCTTACCGAAATCCTATTATGAAATCAGTCTCTTATAGTAAAGGAAGAACACTTGACTTATAAGCAAGAGAAGTTATGGCTATAGTCGATGGGATATTCATAGCCAAGAATTAACTAATGCCTTCTCTTTCTATTGCTTTTTAGCAGATGTAGGCGACCAAAGGGAGCTTGGTCTCGTGGACTTATTACGGTTTGCTCGCTCGGTACTTTCTTAAACTTAAGCAGCCTTCCTGCCCTCTCTCTATCTGAGGGAAGGAGAGGAACGTAGTCACTCTACTGAATTGGAGAAGGTCGATGGTTTTGAGCTAGGCTGAAAGGAGAAGGATAGAGCTACACACTTGGAGCGAGAGAGTTACAGCCGAAAGGCCGATCCCTCTTTCTTCTTTATCGATATAACCCATTTAGTGCTGAAAGCATTCTAGTTATTATATACGAAATATGAAACAATTTAAAATCATAGTATGTCGCTCCTACTTCTGCTTCCGCAAGTCCACTAAGCACTTGGAAGCATTCTATCCCGAGCACGGTTTGAGTTGTATTCCGATCCTAGAAAGAATCCCTGAAAGTCTAGTCATCCCTCTTAATAGTGAAGACTATAATTATGATTTCTGTTATCTAGAAGTGTCTGAAATCGAGACCACTTTTCTTTCATTTTAATAAGGTACGTTTGTTTTTCCTCATCACCGTTTGAAATTGAGCACACATTCTCTACATATAAATTGTATAATTTGATGAAATCCAAGACTTTTAGTTCCCAATTATTTTTATCTTTAGTTGTATAATTATCGGGTCTCATATTAATCAGATTCATCCTAATAAAATCATTAATAATTATAAGCGGGTGCCCCATTTTCACAAAAACCTTTGTATAGATGTCTGGTAGCATGCTTACGTAAGTCGGAGTTGTGATAAAATTATTGCAATGTTTAGCTAGTTTGTAGCTATCTTCTTTACTAAGCAAATTCCCATACTGAACGCTTATATCCATTTCCATACTCTTCATTCCCATAAATCAATGGCATGAATAACCGTTTGATGAGCTTTCTGTCTAACTTTGATTCAATGATTTCCATTTTATTCATATTATTGATGCTATGATGCAAATATACCTTCAAATCCTGGAGCAAGTATGTGTATACATCTTGTATTTTTCCCTCAGGGTTAGGAATCAGATTAGTTCTCATAGCCATATCTTCGTTAAGCAGAAAATAGCTCATGATCTGATATGCACTAGCGCTTGCATCTTGACTTATAGGAAGGCAGCAATCTCTTTAAGATTTAAGATAGAAGGGCAATCCCCAAAAGAAGCGGCCAGAGGAGACATTCATTAATAACGGATCTCGACCCCTCACCCGTACTGATGGGAATGACGGGCACTGCATCTTAAGATGCCGAAGCCGAGGAACTGAACCAATTACTTTAAAGGCTGGCATCCCGGACGGATAAAGAATCAACTAGGAAGACTAGGCAGAAAAAGATTATCTTACCCGCAGTAGCGACAATCAGGAACACTACTTCTATAAGTAGATTCTCGCCATTTTCCTTACAATAGGGGCATTGACTTCAGTCTCAACTAGACCTAGACCCAATAAAGCTCGAAAAAGCAGGATTGCTTGAATGGAAAGAACAAAACGGAAAGGACAACCAAACGAAACCGCTAACAGCAGAAGGCAGTATCTATATTATATATAGTAGAGCTCGCTTACCATACGAAACCAGGCCTTTAAGGCTGGAGTGGAAGGGAGAGTAGACCCGAGAGCTGCAATAGTAATTAGTATTAGAGCACCAGCCCTTATCGAGACAAGAGACCATAAATTAACTATGGCAAGAACATTCAATGGTCTGCGATCTCCCTTCCTCAAAGAAAGGAGAAGAAGCTATCGAACAGTGTCTTATAGAAAGAGTATAAATAACATCTCCAAACAAAAGTCAATCAACGAAGCCGGTAAGGAACGGAATTGACAAAATTCACCAGTTAAAAAATAAAATCTTGTTCCGGGGGGCTGTCCTCAGCTCGACTACTCTTCGTCAGAGGCCTTGTCTCGGCTGTTGCCTCTTATTGACTGTGTGCCATTACTTATCTCAGCTGTCCAGCCGGACTGTTCGTCCTGCCCACTCTAGCTATGCCTCTAATGCTACTCGTCTTGCTGCTCTACTTGAAGGCTCTCACCTTGGACGTGCTGGTTCGGCGAAGTCGATTTCCAAAACAAGATTCTAAATTCTAAGCCTAAGGCGAAATAAAGAAGAAGTTCTTGTTGTAAGAACTACTCAGTCTCAAAGGTTAAGCTACCCTCGATTGTAGGGAGTAACTAACCTACGGAAAAAAGGGGTTGGCCCTAGTGTAGGGTTCCTTCTATCTTGATGAGAAAGGCCATGCTAGCCTTATAAAAGTTAACCAACCTAAGGGTGATAGGGGTCGAACTGCCCCAGCTTGAAGGGGCAGACGAAAACGGATGTCAAAGGAAGAATTTTGATAAATGAGAATGATTCATGATATGTCGATGGATGCTTCCTGGGGTTCGCTTCTTGAGCGAGACACTGAGGCCTGACTTATGTACATGGGACTTATACAAACCTGTGAAAGGGAATGACCTGAGTCTTTGATTATTCCTGTATACACGTTAGAAACCTACCAGTAGGAAGACTATGTAACAGGTAGATAGATTGATAGTACGATAGAGGAGAGTCTGGAAATCAAGAACTAACACCGGATAAGCAGAAGCGGAAACCTATTATACTATATATGCATTGCAGCTCTTGGAGTCAATACTTCTAACTCTTTAGCCTCATTGGACTCAAGGACATATAAAAGAGGGGATAACCGTAAGAGGGAATAGAAACGAAACTTGAGGAAGGAAGAGAGGGAGGACCTATTATTGAGTGAAATACGTCCTTAAACCGATACTAGAAGAGATAGAGTAAGGAATTACCAATCGGAAGCATTAGACGAAAGGATGCCTCAACTCAATGGTAGATCAACCAATGGGAATAATTAGAAAGAGATTGCTAGATCTAATTGGTTCTAATCTCTCCTATCTTGTTCCAACCCTCCTACTAGGATAGAGATTCTAACAACAAACTACCTAGCTTAGCTACTAGGTAGCTAGTTGGCAGCTCCGCATCGTGAACTGCATCGGCAAGGGCACCCGATCTCAACTTACCTCCAGCAGCCCCTGAGCCGGAGCAGGAACCTCACCCTTATATCTATCGGATTATCGCGAGCCCAGCTCCAAGAGGAGCTCAGAATAAACGTAAAGCGGCTTCGCGTTTTTCAGGGCCTGTTGAATTATTGGGAATGTGAGCTGGAAAGAACCGTTCGTCGCGAAATGGAAAGTGAGGAAAGGCAGCGACTCCACCTTCTTCGTATGCAAGAAGCTATCCAAAACCTCTTCAGGGGGAGGAGATAGTGTGGGGCTTGGGGCTAACGTGGGATCCGGAGTTTTTTGAGAAAAGGTCCCATCCTTCAATATCATGATTGGGTCGACCAGGCCAGATCATGAGTGAATAGAAAATCGAAAATGTACATAGCTGTTCCAGCTGAAATACTTGGAATAATTCTACCACTTCTACTAGGAGTAGCCTTTTTAGTGCTAGCTGAACGTAAAGTAATGGCTTTTGTGCAACGTCGAAAGGGTCCTGATGTAGTGGGATCGTTTGGATTGTTACAACCTCTAGCAGATGGTTTGAAATTGATTCTAAAAGAACCTATTTCACCAAGTAGTGCTAATTTCTCCCTTTTTAGAATGGCTCCAGTGGCTACATTTATGTTAAGTCTGGTCGCTTGGGCCGTTGTACCTTTTGATTATGGTATGGTATTGTCAGATCCGAACATAGGGCTACTTTATTTGTTTGCCATATCTTCGCTAGGTGTTTATGGAATTATTATAGCAGGTCGGTCTAGTAATTAGGGGGCGGCCGTTCGGTCGCCTATGATACTAGGACGAATAGGTCAAAAATAGGTTTGTGCCGCAGGTGTTGAACGATCTACTCTACACAGGTGTGGGCTTACAGGGCTAGGGCTCATAAACCCTTTCTTTCATTCATCAATAGGGCCCTGGTCGGTCACTTTTCTGGGCCGGGATCAATAAGTAGAAGTCATAAAAAAGAGATCTTTCTATTATTATTATTTAGAGAAAAAGATTCGCTGTCTTTTAACCGGCTCTTTTGTTCTTTGTCAACGCTACTAAGGACCTATAGGTTTGCCTACTTTACTTATGAAAGAGTTTTAGAATGGGTTCTTAAAAAAGGAAAGGGCGCTACTTAGTTTCGCAAGCCTTTGTCATTGTCAGTCAACTAAGTAGGGCCTGAGGCCCCCTGCGAATCCGTAAATCTGAGGAGCATGCCGCAACAAAAGGATGGTCCCCTATGCATTTCATTCTTTCCGGAAGGGACAAAAAAGTACCCCCATCATAGTGAACCTCTCCTTGTGATCGGGATGAGGTAGATGCCTCCCAGCCGAGGGGCGGATCGAATCGGAGTTTCCTTAGGTAGCCACCGACCTACAGTTATCCTTAAACTTCCGTGCTTGGTGGAGAAGAAGCGAACAAAGGTACGCTCGCTTGCTGTCTTGTTCTCTGTCGCGAACTGGGATCGCTCGCCAGCTAGGTCAGATTGGAGCAAGAATGGTCGAGAACATATTACCCAACTTAGGGGACAAGGGGCGGAACGACCTCTCGATCTACTTACTGCAGCCCAGGAATAAAAACGTCGTCTAGGCGTTCCCTCTTGCTCCGATCTCCCCTACGCCTAGGACGTTGTCTGGGCCAAGAGCCATAGTTAGTTGCTGTTTCCATTTGGTTGTTTCTTTCTCGTTGTTGATACCGGCAAGACCCAGCCAGATGAGCTGGTTGGTAGTGAGAGGACTCTTAGTACCTGCATACCCAAAAGGGGGCGCTGGTTAAAAAACAATCATTGGATTTTCTTTCTTGCTCGCCCTTAGCAGCGGGAAAGGAGTCTATCTATCTGCCTAGCTTTGGTAGATTTCCCCCAACGCAATCCACAGAAATTCCACGAATCCCTTGGTGGATAAGTCCGACGACTCAGCAGCAGTGCGGAATTGAAGTTTCTCCGTCTGGTGGATATCTGATCTATAGTTAGGGGGCAATACATATCAAAAGGTTCGAAGAAGGCGCATAAGAGTATATAACCAACCCACCCTTCTGTATAACCTATTCACATTAGTGAAGCGGCTGGATGCATAAGGGAAGCGCACGTTTATGAGACCTTTGTCGGGATGCATAGGGGAGTCAACCTACGAGCACGGAAGAGCGTGGTACCGATACCCCTCTCTAAGTAAAGGTAAGATTCTTAGCCCTGTTGATGACTCCATCTAAAATACAATAGGGACATCCGTTTCCGGCTGCTCCTTTCGTATCTTGAAGAAAGTAGGCTTAAGTAATAGGGTCAGGTCAATAATAGCTATGCTATTGCCCTACTGATTGTTGGCCTCTGCCCGATCCCGAATGCGGACGGGATTCGATCGTGGTCGATAATACGGTCGAAAAGACCAGCGAGCGAGATGGTTGTTAATAGTACTCCCCCTATCATTGCCTTATGAGTTATAACATCCTACAATCGTACCGATGTCTACTAAAACCTACGGGCGGGTGCTCCGCAACAGCGGCAGATCAAGTCAAAGCTGGCAATCCTCCACCTAACAACTCCTCCTTTACAGTAGTTGCTGTTAATAGGCTCTAATAGACAACCAACCCCATCTATTCTGGATAAACCGGGGCACCTTCCCTATGTGTCAGTGCCATTTTTCTCTAAGGCTTGAAGTGAATCAGTCATAGCTTGTTGCCAGCGACCCGCGGCTTCCGAAAAGGTTTGAGGTTCCCGCATGAACACTGGCAAGAAAGGCACGATCTTTGAATATGGTCCTTGTATAGGTGTTATGGTGGATTCTCTGGTTGTCGCATGAAGGTACAAAGCATTGCGAAGGTCCCGGGTCTTTCTGTATGCAAGTGCTTGTCTTGAGGAGAAGATTGAGTGATTGGCTTTCCGAATCATCTCAAAAAGGTTCCTCCCGCTGTCGAATCGTATTTGATAGATTGATAAATATCCAAACCCTTATGAAGGGATCTCGTTCAGGACTTTATCGCTTGCCCTGTCGATCGCTGACGTCTTTATACGCTAAAGCGTTTAAAAGTCAAGGTAAACCGAGTATCGCTAAAACGCGCCAAGGTAAACAAACGCTAAAAGAAGATCAAGACGAGGAAGCTGACCGTTCGCTTGAGCAAATCCTTATCGCTCGCCCTTCCTTGGAACTGAGAACGGAACTGGACTGGAAAGCTTGAAATGCTGAAGCATCGCTCAAAGATGACTCAAGTTCGACTAGCCCCTTCCCTTGCTTCCCGTACCTTCCAAGACGTGTGATACGCTGTGCTCTTACTCTCCCTTCCTAGGGCCGTTTGATCGAAGAACCTATTCCTCTGGCCTATCCGCTTGGATAGCTTTGATTTGTATAGCGCTTGGATTACCTGCTTCAGTGCTTAGATTAGTAGGGGTGGCTTGTGGGATCAGTGGAAGAAGTGCAAAGGCAGGCTTGCGGCTAATGAGAAGATTTGCATTTCCAAGAAATTACAGAAGAACCTAGGAACATGCACCAGCCAGTGGTGGATCGACGAGAATCAGGACAACCTGCCCAGTCAGCATCGGCATACCCTTTAAGCTGGAGAGTAGAAGACGAGGGAAAAATGAAGCCTCGTCCTATAGTGCCCCGAAGGTAGCGAATGATACGATGAAGCCATTACCTACTGGGGCAGATGAAGACGACGAGGATCTGCCACAAATTGGCTGACGATCTGAACTGCATAAGAAAGATCTGGCCTAGTCATGGTGAGATAGATAAGGCTCCCAACCAGACGTCGATAGAGAGTCGGATCAGAAATGGGTTCTCCATCATCCTTTTTGTACTTTACATTGAATTCCATCGGAGTTGCAACAGTTTTGTCATCTCTTAGCTTTGCTAAGCTAATGAGGTCTTCTGTGTACTTCTTTTGGCAAAGATTAATACAATGTGCAGAAGAGGAAACTTCAAGGCCCAAGAAATAAGTTAGGGCACCGAGATCCTTCATACGAAAAGAAGACTGAAGAAAGTGTTTGAGCTGAGTGATGCCTTTAGTTCTCCTGTGATGATCATGTCATCAACATATAATATAAAAGTAGGACAGCCAGCTGCACTCCGGCAAAGAAAGATGGAATAGTCGTGCGAACTCTGGCGGAATCCAGCACTCAAAATTGTGGTTCGAAATTTATCAAACCATGCACTTGTTTCAATCCATAGAGATATTTACGAAGACGACAAACGAGAGTTTTTTCCGCTAGCTGGTAGCCAGGAGGAGGTTGCATATAAACTGTCTCCTTAAGATCACCATGAAGAAATGCATTTTGAACGTCCATCTGATGTAAAGACCAGTGGTGAATGGACGCAACAGCCAACGGGGTACGAACAGTAGTCATTTTGGCAACGGGAGCAAATGTTTATTCATAATCGATGCCATACTCCTGCTTATAGCCTTGAGCAAGCAGACGAGCTTTATACCTATCTAGACTACCTTCGGATTTCCGCTTGATTGAGTATACCCATTTGCTACCAATAATGGATATATCTGATGGTCGAGGAACACCAAGTATGATTTTCTTCTAGGGCCTAGAGCTCATCATCTATGGCTTTGCGCCAACATGCCAGTTCTGCTGCCTGCTTATAGGTGGAAGGGACATGAACAGAATTCAAAGTTGTAAAAAAAGAAGATGAAGCACCATATATTTCAGGAGAATACCCATATAGGACAGGAGGTACAGATTGACGATTGAAACGTCGAAGAGGAACTACAGATTCAGATGGTGCAGAAGGAGCAGAGTAATTACACCTAGAAGGCGGTGGCACGACCGTTGCATCATTCGCTGGGCTTTGACAGACCGATTCCGTCGAAGTTTTCTCAGTCCCTTGAGAGTTCAAGTAGCTCCAACAGTTTTCTTAGATAAGCTACTTCGTAAGCAAGTGCCAAAGAGTATTTCTTTCCCGAGTGTGAGATAGAAAGTAGGGGAGCAGGAGGAAAACCTAAGACTGCCAAGATCTCTGCACTCAAAGCCTTTGCACTTCGATGAAAGAAAAAGAAGAGAGTCAAAGAACTTCTTTCCTTCTACCAAGTCAAGTCAGACTACATCAGTAACCTTTGCCCGGATAAACCCCACCATTTGCGGGCCAGGTCCCGGCGGCCCGGTGCGGGTAGGTAACCGAAGGTGAACGCGCAAGTGTCAAGGACTGGAGGGGACAATAGTATCTCCGTTTTATCTTCTTCTATCTCTGTATTTACGGAGCACTTTATCAACTCTATATCTTCATTAGACCACTAGTCAACCATTTGAAATCCTGTAAGAGACGAAGTGAGACTGGGCGAAGGTATGGACACGGAGTACTAGGCCGAAAGAAGTGCGCTGGCGATGGTGACTTCGCTCTTCCAAGAAGGCCGGGGTTTGGACATTACAAGCATTGAGACTAGCATCAGAAGAAGGAGTCGAATCGGACAATTGCCTCCCTTCCTTCGCGGACACCAGATCCGAGGACTAGCCCTTGCCCCTGCACACGACGGGTGACTAATGAAATGAGCGCTGCCAACCAAGCACATGGAATAGCCGGCCAAATTGCATGTCTGAATCCGAAAGGAAAGAGAAGGCTTCAAAAGGAGTGATTGGTCTACATAAATAAATTCATTCAGTCTTCCTTTCATCCAAAATAGCGTAAAGTAATGTAGATGTGATCCTTCGCCTGGGTACAAAGATGCAATGCGGGTGAGAGAGGAGCCGAGGAATCGAAGGCCTGGCCTGGAGGAAGGTGCACTTGATGCGTGTAGACGAATCCACCAAGGGACTGAGGACTTATGCGAGAAAGGGGTATGGCGGGGAAAAGGAGAGGATTCTGGTCGAGCAAGTAAGACAGAGGGTAGGATAGAGAAGTGCGCGCTGCTATGCCGAATCGCCATGCTATAGCCGAGGAAGATAGAAGAAGGTGGGTGTGAGCCTATCAAATCACGGTGACTCGCCTTCAAGATATGAAAGGACTTTTGACTGAATGATTGCAGGAGTAGAGCTTTCGCTATGCGCGAGCCGGGGGCCATAGAATACCGGATCTAGTAAGCGAGCAGTTGCCTCTTTGAATTGCTATGATCCGTCTTGTCTTTCCATTATGACTGGAGTCATATCATCTATGGTCCTTTCTACCTTCTCGAGCAAGCTGCCGTGACTTTCGATGGCCGTTGTTATGCTTTGCTTGCGAAAAGGTCGATAACCGCCTGCCTGTCTTGACAGAAGAAGCAGTGCAGTGTAAGCAGGTCAATTTCGGGAAGGAACCAGAGAGAGTATTTAGGAATGCAGTCACGTGCCTTACAACATTAGGGCTTCTAGACTGGCTATTGAAAGGTACGAATTCAGAAGCCGAGAGCAGAAAAAATGGCAATTCCAGCAAAGGAAGTAGCTCTCGACACGAGGGATATACAAGAAACACCTGCTCTAGATCTCCAAGTCTCCATGGTCGTTCTTTTTAACATCTCTTTCTATTCTTCTAATGTAATGCTCCTCTATATGCATGCACCTCGTACTACCCTCCATTGCGCATCCTGTATCAAGGAAAGGGAAGGCTCATACTACCGCGGCGGGAGGTCATCTCCCAACACATTCTCCCTATAGTTGATCTGCCACAGATTGAGGCATATCTTTTGGAGATGGTCACGTCAGCGGCGGCAAAGTGGAAAAAGCCTTTTTGAACTAGCCAAGTAAGGAAAGCGGGATAGGCGGAGGTGAAAGCTCGATCCTCGCTCAATTTCTAGGTTTATCTTACTCAACTTTCTTCTTTCTTTACACTTTTATTTCCACAAAATAAATTAGTAAGGGGCGTTCATCGCTTAATAATGCGGGTCTGACTTACTACTTACTAAAGGAAGGCGTCGAAGGCAGGCAAGGACGGGAATCCCATTTCAGAGAAATACAAGGTACGACTTTGATTTCAGATCAAAGAAAGCTACCTTAGGCTTTCCTTACTTGATCCCATCTATCTTTCTTAGAAGAGACTCCGCTTCAATAAAGGTTTTCCGTCCTAATCCTCATCCGAACCCTAAGCCTATTTTAGTTCATTCCATTTACTGCTCCTCTCTTGCTTGCTTGATGAAAGACTCGCAAGGCTGACTGTCTCCTTGATCATACGATCAAGCTACCGCTTTCCTTTACTAATAAGATAGAAAGTCAGATAGATAGGTCGCTTTCAGCTCCTTATTCGTAAACCGGGGACTTCTCCTACCGGATATGGAATACCCTACTTTATGAAGGCTGATTACCTTTAATTCTCTGAAAGAATAAGTTCTGGTCCTGGAACCACTTGACGTCCGTCCGATGCATAAGACACTCGAAGCGCAGTTTGATCTCTCGAATTAAGGTTTCCGATTGGATTGGTTATAAGTCTACCATTTATTAAAAACTAAAGAAAAAGAGTACAAGATCGAAAAGAATGCATGTTCATCCGGAATTTTACTATCTATACTGACTGACGTTGGAAGGAAGGTAGCTTGCTCCTAAAGGGAAGAAAGATCTTCGACCACCCTAAGCAGGAAGATGTAACAGGTGGAGAGATTGATAGTACGAAAGAGGATAGTCCTAACCTCCTAATACATCCGATTTTCCGATGTCGGTAAAGCGGTTGTAAGATGCACTTCTTGCTGGGATTCTTGATTCAAAGAGCTGCTAACGGGGAGAAGTCATACCTGACCTTAGGAGAGGCAGGAACCTATCTATATCTCTTGATAGAAGGAAGTTCATAGCCAGTCCTCAACCTCAAGGTTTCACTTTATAGCAACTCTGAGACCTTACGCTCGTCCTCTCTTCATACAATATATTCTACTCGGATAGCCATGCCGAACTAAGAGCGGGAAAGACCATTCTCTTGGTTAGGCACATAGGTTTAGGAACTATAAATAATTCCTAACAGCAGGAATGAGAACAGCTCCATGCTCTATCTAGTAGGCCTCGACCATTAGCCATTTTATCTTAAGCATTTGAACTCGAGTTTAGCTCTCCTCATACTTTATAGGTCTCCTCATAATGAGTAGGGAGGTCTATCCTTTTGATTCTTCTCTTCATAGTCAACTGCAGGTTCAAGGTCGCTTGATCTAACAAGAAGCAAATCGAGCTTCCGCTTCCTCTATCTATCCTCAACTCTTCGCCTAGTTGCTCACTCTTAGCTTCAGAAAACGAAAATAAAGTCCTAGCCCCTACGCTCCTACCTATAGATAGGAGGAACTTCTCTTCGCTACACTTACTCGAGCTCCCCTCACCCTCATCAGAACAGAGCTATGCCAAAACCAGGGTGCCAAACCTTCGCTCATTATTGCCATCTATCTAAAGGAAATAGCAGCCTCATTCCTCTCTTCTCAGCTCTTCGCCTAGCTACAATCTATGCCTTTCCCCTATGCTTGGCTCTCTGTCCTCTGTTCTGGGCTCTCAAGCCCTTTTATTAGTAGGGCCAAAAACCCATATCTATTTCTGTCTTTCTTCTCAGGCACAGTGGATTCGGCAAATCTATATCTGTCTTTAATAGCCGATCAAGAACCTTGAGTATCTCATTGATTGGGGGTCTCAGAGCTAGGTCCCTTTCTTTGGCTTGGTCCTCGAGGTGGGGGATTCAAGATGTTCTCGCCTCCAGGTACTAACAGTGCGGCAGAGAAGGTTCCTCTAAGTGTTAGAACAAGCAACGGATTACTTGCTAAAGGAATGCTTACAAAAATGGCCTTCAAAAAACCAGTGGAAAGGAAAGAGTCGAACCATAAGGAAGACTAGCACTCGACCTCCCGTAGGAAAAGGCAATCCGACTTGTATCATGGATACTAATAGGAACTGAACCATTATCGAGGATTGGAAACAAGGCAAGTCAAAGGCTCGCTGTCAGTGTGCACTGCAGCAGATAGATAAGATTAGATCGAAATAAGACTTTTCATTTTCTAATGTGATGCGTAAATACCAATAAGAAGAAGAGAATCTGAGTTTTGTCCTCCTTAGAAGTCATTTCCATCTTCGACCTCGGAGACCTGTCTAAACCGGATCGCCACTCAGTAGAGGGCCGTTGATCCTATATTGGAAAGACTTATTTGGGCGAGACTTACTAGTGGAGTCTGACCATTCTCCTTTATCCGGACTCAGGGCTCCTAAGTAAGAAGTCTGAAAAAAGGCATCCCTAATCAACTGAAGGAGTGAGGCCATGATATCTCGCTCTTCTTGTCTTCTTTCTCTCTTTTTGAAGACTAGGTCAAATCCAAGACATGGGCTAAGAATTTGTCTTTCAGTAAACTGCTCGGGATTGGGATTGGGATTCCGAATCGCTATGCGGGATGAGCGTAGATCGACTGCCTAGAGACCCGTGTGCAGGCCGGGGCAATACGAGCACCAACGTGACCAAAATGAGGCGTGCTAAGCACAAGTGCATGACCGAGTAAAGAAGCTTGTCAACACATGATATAGGGAATGATATAGGCATAGGCCTTCAAGTCAGAGTGATTAGGAAAAGGAAGGCAGATCGGATCAAAGGTCGGGGACCGCCCGACTGGGGCTCGGGGTCCTTCGTTCTTTCGCAGGGGTTGTGCCAGAAGCATAGGCCTAGATCTTCTCGGATTTAGGATGAAAAGACTATATACAGAAATAGTCAAGTACCTCGCACTGGAGCCTGTGAGGAGTGACGGGAGAATGCAGTCGTTTTGTCTTTCACTGGTCTGATCGCTCTTGCCCGGGTAATGGAATGAGCATAAAAGCTATGGAGGCCCATTGCATTGTGTATGAATAGAATTTATTTTAACTAAATAAGAGTTAGAATCAATAAGTTGAAAGAAACTCGGAGAGGCTTGTGCAAGTGAAGGAGTACGAAGAAGTATGGCCCATAGGGATCCAACTAGACTTATTTTGGAAAGGTTCTTTGATGAAGAACTAGCGTCAATGTCACGAACACGATAGGAGATCACATGCTCTTACCTTTTCGCGGGCATGGAGAGAAGGCCAAAAGTTCCGGTCTAAGTTAGTGGCTGAGCTAGCCTGCATGATTCTGAGAACGGATAGCAGGGGACTGACCGATATGCCTAGGGAGCCCCTCATGGGCGATCTTTGTGAAGGTGTGGAAGA
>OX940973.1:5000-10000 GCA_954870475.1 Euphrasia confusa
TCCTCAAAACTCTCTATTGATACGACATGCTATTTTTTCCATTTATTCCCTTTCAGGATCAGTCGCGGTCTTCCAAACTTTACCAATGGTATGGACGAATTGATCACTTCATGCAAATGTGTAAAAGATTCTAGCCGCACTTAAAAGCCGAGTACTCTACCGTTGAGTTAGCAACCCGAAGAAAATAGAGGTTAAACTTCAACTTCTTCAACTTAAAGTAAAGGGTGTATAGATCCAATCCGAATCAAATTCAATTTAAACAAACAGAAAGAAGATTATATGAGCTAATCAAACCGATGAGCTAACAAATCGACAAAAACAGATTTGAAAAAGGATTGGAAACATAAAAGAAAAATAATTAAATGAAAATAGAATAAATTCTCAGATAAAAGAAAAAAATATACCGAATTGGAGAAATTGATAGAGAACTTCGTGTGTTATCTACTTTTTTTAAATCAAAAAACCTATGGGCCAGAACTAAATAGACCGGGTTCACTTATTACGTTACGATAAATTATATTTGTTCAATACACTGTTGTCAACATCAATGGTGATAAAAGAATAGAGTGGAAAAAATTGGATTGAAATTCACCACTGGAATAATATTCCAAATTGTTTTGGATTGACACTACACATTGAATCTACATAGATAGAAAAAAGATAAACGGAAGAATAAAAAAGCAGGAATTGAAATATATATATATCAGAATCATATTTTTTAGTACCTAATGTATTTCCGCAATGTAAGTGGAATAAGCAAAGTGGATTCCCTGTTCGTTAATCGAATCGAATTATAATAAAACTCACCCAATTGATGGGTGTAAATATACGAATTCGTAATAAGATCGAAAAACTAAAATTTTGTCGTTCTAGGCTATCGGATTTGACGGAAACAATCTTAAAAAAATATGAATCCAGCAGAAAAGAAGAGGGGGGGATAAAAAAAACAAGTGGAGAAAAATTATGCAAAGTTATATACAAGTTGCTACCCCCCTTAGTATTTTATTTCGTTACTTGAATTTCATTTAATTAGGCGGAAGTTCATTAATAAAGTTCCGCTGTCTTTAACAGATTCTGAACAGTTCGTGTGGGTTGAGCACCCTTTTCCAGGAAATATAGAATAGCGGGAACATTTAAATAAGTTTGATTTTTGGTTGGATCATAAAAGCCCACTTTTCTAAGATCTTTTCCTTCTCTTCGGGATCTAACATCAATTGCAACGATTCGATAGATGGCTCATTGGGATAGATGGAGATGAACAATACCCCCCCTAGAACCGTATAGGAAGTTTTCTCCTCGTACGGCTCGAGAAAAATGATTTGGAGTTTTGTCTATAGTATGCAATTCGAATAAATTAAACGATAAATTGGACTATAAACTAAATTAGACTATGATTTCAGTCTTTTTTTCTTCCGGAAAAGAAATCATTCGTACTCATAACTCAAGTTGGATAATTCTTCAAATAGTTCAAAGGAAAAATTTGTAGTCAATTTTTTTTATTGAGTAGTCTTTCCCTCTTCTGTGTGTCTCATCTAAAATTTTAGTTGGATTCTTTAGTCTGATCCAGCTAGTGAGACTCTCGAGACAATTCAAGTGGTGTTGCCTTGTTTTTAGATCCTTTAAATCCTGAATTTAAAATCATTGGGTTTAGACATTACTTCGGTGCTTCTTAATTTTTTCAAAATGGTAGCAACATACCCCTTTTTATTTCTTTCTAGCAAAGAATCCTATGGATAGTTAATTCCCGTGTGATACACCTCGACTCAAAAAAGTTTGATGCAATTTCAACAAGTTTTTGGAAACTTCCTCGAATTGGATCCTTTACTATTTCTATATCTAGCAAATCTATTTACGAAGTTATTCCAATTGATTGGCATTAACCCTAGATCCTTGTCCCTAAGAAATGAATTACTCCTTTCTACTCGAGCTCCATGGTAGACTAGTTACAACCCAACAAAAAACGAAGGGTTCAAATGTAACAGAACAAACAATGTCGAGCCAAGAACACCCTCATTACTAGACAAATTGAAAGTGGTGGATTTTGAATCCACAACGGACCGCGTCCTGCAAGTCGCACGTTGCTTTCTACCACATCGTTTCAAACGAAGTTTTACCATAACATTAACATTCCTCAAATTCGGAACCGGTATGGAATTGATTCAATCATGGAATCATGAATAGTCATTGGTTCGGCTGTTCATAGCCATCGTAATCTTAGGCTTTTTCTTCTATATTATTATATTAATTAATAATTAATATGTTAATTAATATTATGATATGTGGAACGATTTTTTTTGAAAAACGTATTAGCAAGAGAGCATATTTTTAACATAAATAATAAATAAATAATAAGAAAGATAATAGAAAGAAATATATAAACAAATAAAAAAAAGTCACTTTTTGAATCCGCATCTTCAAATAACTCAATAAGATAGATTAAATAATTTCCTACTTTTTAAAAGATTCCATTTAGAAGAACTCATTCAAATTCAAAATAGTTTGGATTGAAATTGAAAAAAGTTTCGTATTTATATATTTAAGATTTATTTAATTTGAAGAAAATTGGACAAAAAATATCCCATTTGACCTTCGTAGGAAAATAATTTTTTTTACTTTACTCCGCACTGATCTAGTTTCAAATAGATCAAAGAAAAAAAGAAAGAAATCCAATTTTTTCATGAAATGTATAAAAAATGATGCTAAGTTAAGATTTGAATCTTTATTCTTTTTATCTACGAAAATCAAAATAAAAAAATATTGTCCTTGAAATTAAGGAATAAAACGCTACATACCATATAAGCTAAATATTTCCTCATATAAAATGAGGAAATGATTGATAGGTATTTTGTTTAACATGGGGTTGGGTAATATTGCAATAATCGACTCTTGTCAGTAAAGTGAATAAAATAATTAAAACATATAGCCTAAATCCCCCCTTCCATTAGATAGATTACCAATTTTTAATTATTTTCATTCGAGACAAATATAAAATAGCTAAATACAAATAAAACGAAATTCAAAGAAAAAACATTGAATTTACCACATATTTCTATATGAACAGGAACTTGATCATTTGTTAATGAGATTCGAATAGATCCAGATAAATATGGATTAAATTAACTTAACTCCTATCACTTCTCTAGCTTCCTTCTATGCGAATAATGGAGCCTAAAAAATGGATATGCGCGGCTGGGACGGAAGGGTTCGAACCTCCGAATAGCGGGACCAAAACCCGTTGCCTTACCACTTGGCCACGCCCCATTCGAATTTCGAATCGACGCCAACAAAGAATAATATTGGCATTGGTTGTTTGTCAACTCTAGTACAAATATCTATAGATACAAATATCTATAGATTGGTACTGATATTTTACTACACTATAGATATAGCATTCAACTAAATTTATTGATCATTACATAGAATTCAATTAAGATATTGTATGAAAGTATGATTTCTTCTATTCTCCTTTGAGAATTGGAGGATTTTTGATTGGGTGGGTTCAAAGAAAAAGTAAGTATTTTGTGTCTATCTTATTAACTTTCTTCCTTTTTACTTATATCTAAAACTCAATCAAAATGCAATTATCTCCAAGAACAAAATGTCTGTTATGTTTAATACCGTTAGTTTGATCTGTATTAATTTTGACCTTTCTTCAAGTAGTTTTTTCTTCGGCAAATTGCCCGAAGCCTATGCTTTTTTGAATCCAATCGTAGATTTTATGCCAGTCATACCTTTGTTTTTTTTTCTCTTAGCTTTTGTTTGGCAAGCTGCTGTAAGTTTTCGATAAGATCCTCAATTTAAAATTAAAAAATAATATACTAGAAAATGCATAATTTCCTCGAGAAAAAATGCTAACAATTGATAAAATCAGAAAAGTTTATAGAGTATAAGCCCCCGATTCGTATATTCAAATTCTTGGATAGTCGCCATAAATCCGGTTTTACCCCCATTTTTTCATTTTTGACCCTTTGTTCAAGACCCTAACTCTATATTATATTTTTTATAGGGTCTCCCACAATATCGAATTTGGTTTCAGATATAAAAACTTTTTTCTGATTCTAATAATGCATTTCTAGTTCTAGAAAAACTTCATTTCTTGGTGTCAAAATCAAATTATAGAATATGTGGTAGAAAAATGGAAGATCTATTTTCTTTGTTTTTCCAACAAATCCTCTTGGAGATTGTGTAATGCTTACTCTGAAACTCTTCGTTTATACCGTAGTGATATTTTTTGTTTCTCTCTTTATCTTTGGATTCTTATCTAATGATCCGGGTCGTAACCCCGGACGTGAAGAATAAAAAAAATTATTCTCGGTTAATTTTCAAAATTTGAAAAAATTAAATCAAAACCAAATCATCAACGGAAAGAGAGGGATTCGAACCCTCGGTACAAATAACTCATACAACGGATTAGCAATCCGGCGCTTTAGTCCACTCAGCCATCTCTCCCAATTGAAAAAGAGAATTACTGCATTATATATAATGTAATATAAGGAGTCTTTCTTTCTCTCTCTTCTTTCTCTATTGTATTATAGATAGAGAGAGATCCGCAAATCAGGAAGTTCCTTTATTTAAATTAAAATTATAAGGGGGCGTCAACAATAAAACTAAAAAATAAAAAATAGGAAAACCCCCTAATCTATTATTATTCCAAAGGCCTTTAATTATTCTAATAACCCTGTTTGGCCAGTCCCCACCCAGGCCTTTTTTTGTTCCAATGAATTATAGATAAATAATGATTTATCTGAATATCCGAATTTGAAAAAAATACTTTTTTATATTTTTAGATTATTATATATAATTGCCTATTATATAGACAAGGAAGAACAAAAGAAGAACAAAAAAATAAGGAATATTTCGATTCATTGTCTAAGTATATTTTCATTTTCCGAAAACTATTGATTCTTCCCCAATGCATTTTTCTGTTATGATTTTCCTGTTTTTTTATCTGTATCTATCAGCAAAAAAAACTTGATTTATTTTATTTAATAAAGCCTCTT
>OX940973.1:15000-20000 GCA_954870475.1 Euphrasia confusa
ACCCCCAAGCAGTAGGGAAAATAAACTATATCTTATAGTTCATATATAATTCGTTAATAGCTAATATCACATATACATGTCTTTCTTCCATAACGGAAACCATTATTGGATTCGACAATCCATTCATTTTGCCCCTTTCTTTTTGGTAAATTCTTTTCTCTCTTGCGTTTTCTTTATCATTATTCCAACCGAATACATTCTAAATGGCGTGATTCGTGCGAATTAGTGCATTGCATAGACATATCATTATTTGCTCGATCTAATTTCATGCAATTTATTATTTATAAATATTTTTTTGGTCAATTGTTAAATAAAATTAACTGTAAAGTCGAATCTTTTCTCCTGTTTTTTTATTTAATCACACGTTAGAAACATATATCTTATTCAAATAATAATTTGAATAAGCAGCTTGGCTGACCGACCAATATTATATATAGTAAGGTCAATAGTCGTCGAAAAAGTAGCATGTTATTAAGTGGACAAAAGTAAAATTTGAGGAAAAAGATCTAAAAGATCTCTTTCCTTGTTTTTTGTTTACAACTCTCTAATATCGTAATTTTTTATTTTTTTGTTCCTATTGATCGTATATTATATTCCTTAAATAAATCATCTTTAGCTGCACATACTTTGCTTTGTGGTAAGTTAAAGACTATGTCAATGATGGCCCTCGATAGATTCGCCTATATAAGCCGCGGCTAAAGTTGCAAAAATAAGAGCTTGAATACCACTTGTAAATAATCCAAGGAACATGACAGGGATAGGAATCACTGAAGGTACTAAAGAAACAAGAACAACAACTACTAATTCATCCGCTAAAATATTTCCGAAAAGTCGAAAACTAAGTGACAAGGGCTTTGTGAAATCTTCTAAGATATTAATGGGTAAAAGAATTGGGGTTGGTTGAATATATTTCCCAAAATAACTTAATCCCTTTTTGTTAAGACCTGCATAAAAATATGCCATTGACGTGAGTAAAGCCAAAGCAACAGTAGTATTTATATCATTTGTGGGTGCAGCTAATTCTCCATGAGGTAATTCTATGATTTTCCAAGGTAAAAGAGCTCCGGACCAATTAGAAACAAAAATAAATAGAAACATAGTTCCAATAAAAGGAACCCAAGAGCTGTATTCTTCTCCAATTTGCGTTTTACTCACATCCCGAATGAATTCAAGAACATATTCGAAGAAATTCTGACCCCCAGTTGGAATGGTTTGTGGGTTCCGAACAGCTATAGTAGCTGAACCTAATAAGATAACAATTACAACCCAAGAGGTAATAAGTACTTGGCCATGGACTCGGAAACCCCCTATTTGCCAATAGAAATGTTGGCCTACCTCCACACCGGATATATCGTATAACCCTTTTAGTGTGTTAATCGAACATGATAGCACATTCATATTACCCTCTGAAAAAAATAGAACTTTTAAAAAAATTATTTTGATTCAACTATTTCTTTGTCTACTTGAGTTGGATATTGAAACTATCCAAATTGGAATACTAACTAATCACATAATATCACCCGCTATTTTTATCTATCTATTTTTAAATAAATCTAGGTAAAAATAATAACCGATTCCCAAAATCTATCGTATTTTCAAAAAAAGTTATTTATCTTATTATTAATCAAGGATTGTTTAGATAGCTAGAACGGCCCTCACAAATTGCGAATACTAATTTGTTAAGAATTAAGCGAATTGAAGATATAGCGTCATCATTAGCCGGAATCGAAATATCGGCAAGATTGGGGTCACAATTTGTATCGATTAAACAAATTGTTGGAATTCCCAAAGTAATACACTCTCGGAGAGCCGTATATTCTTCATGCTGATCCACGATAATTACAATATCGGGCAACCCTGTCATATATTTAATCCCGCCCAGATATGTTTGCAAGTGCGATAATTGTCTTTTCACCACAGCTGCATCTCTTTTAGGAAGTCGGTTGAGTCTTCCCGTTTTTTGTTCCATTCTCAAGTCCCTGAACTTATGAAGTCTCGTTTCTGTGGTGGACCAATTCGTTAACATCCCACCGAGCCACTTTTTATTAACACAATGGCACCGCGCCTTTATTGCAGCCCATACGACTGAATCAGCTGCTTTATTTTTTGTACCAACAATCAAGAATTGTTTTCCCCTACTTGCTGCATCAAAAACTAAATCGCAGGCTTCGGATAAAAAACGAGCAGTTCTCGTAAGATTTGTAATATGAATACCTT
Organism: Euphrasia confusa; assembly: GCA_954870475.1. Taxonomy (NCBI): domain Eukaryota; kingdom Viridiplantae; phylum Streptophyta; class Magnoliopsida; order Lamiales; family Orobanchaceae; genus Euphrasia; species Euphrasia confusa. The sequence goes on from OX940973.1 coordinate 17,218, forward strand.
TACGCTTTGCAGAGATATAAGGTGCCATTTTAGGATTCCATTTCCTAGTCCCATGACCAAAATGAACGCCTGCCTCCAGCAGCTCTTCCAAGTTGATGTTCCAATATCTTCTTGTCATTTCTCCCCAACCCCCCCCTTCAAAAAAAAGAGACGAGGAACCCTGAAACTGAAATAAATAATTGTTCCGATGGAACCTTCTCTTTTAACGTAGATTCGTCGTAGATAGACGAACAAGCCATTAGTCTTTTCTATTGCTTACGATTTTCATTACCAACTCAAATGACTGCACGAAATACAGCTAGTTAAAATAAAAAGAGAAATCGGCTTTTAGGCATCATTAAATTCTAGAAATGATTGGTCTTATCGTGTAAATTCTTTGAAAGCAAAGAATCAAAGAATTTTCTGTGGTAAAACAAAATATCTCCGATTTCCCCTTCGAATAGATTGTTGTTTTTTGTTTCGAAAGGACTTTTGTTATGTTCTTGTGAAGGGAGCACTAATCCTTTCAATCCGGTACCAACTGGTATCATACCCCCCAAAACAACGTTCTCTTTCAGGCCTTTCAACCAATCGATTCGACCCCGGAGAGCCGCTTTTGCTAAAACCCGAGCCGTTTCTTGAAAACTCGCTTCAGATATGAAACTTTGAGTATTCAGAGATGCTCTTGTTATTCCCAATAAGAGGGCTCGATAACAAACCGCCTCTTCTAACGCGCGCCCCATTCGTTCCGCTCGCAACAATCCAATTAGTTCTCCGGGTAAAAAAACATTAGACATTCCTTCTTCTGAAACTAACACCTTCGATGTTATTTGACGTACAATAATTTCTATATGCCTATTATGAATCTGCACCCCCTGGGATCGATAAACCTTTTGGATCTTATTAACCACAGAGATACGACTTTGCACGATAGTTAGCTCAGCACCAATCAAGAACGTCCACGGCATTCCAAGAATTCTTGGAATACGCTCGTTCCAGCCCTCAACCCTCTTTTCTAGATTCATCGATATTGAATTAATCGAACGCACTTCTAATACCTGTTCCACTTTTGGAAGCCCCTGGGTTATATCACCAGATCTCGATTTTTCATAGATAAATGTAATTAAAGTATCTCCTTCGTACAGAATTTCTCCATAATGGCCATGAACAGTTGCTCCTGGAGTGGCCAAATAAGGCTTAGCTGCTCGTATTACTACAGAGTCAACTTGAACAAGTATAACTTGCCCCGATTTTAGGTGTGGTACATTTTTAGCTATACATATATTTTCACAAATAAACTGCCCAAGACTCATTATTGTAGATGTTTCTTGACAATAATTGGTATGGAGAAAATACCAATTCAAATTGAAAATAATGTTACTGCATGAGTCGGAGTTATAAATTTTTTCATTTTCATCGATTAAATAATATTTAATTACTTGAAAAATCTGTTTTAAATTTAAATTGTCAAGTTGCAAATAGTTATTTACCAAGATCTGGTTATGAGTTATTAAACAGTAAAATGAATAAACATTCGCAATTAGAAAGGCCGTTCCTAAAGGGCCCAGCGAATTCTTAATTAGAATTAGAGGATCTTTTGTAATTTTAATTGATTCTTTTATCACATTGTGAGATTTTCCATCGTTTAATGGACCCATTTGAAAACAATTGGATGATGACAAAATTAGCAACGGTTGGAATCCCGTATTTCTATTCAATAACGTATGACTAGTTCTTGGATTTTGATTCGGGGGTTGTTGAATTCTTGCCTTGGAATAACTGGAAAAAAACGGATTGATATTGGTGCAATCCGATCCATTAGCAGAGAGCAATCCGGAGCCCGCCGGATCATTCCTTTTTCCGATATATGAAATACTGGAGTGCACCAAGTCTAGTCTTAGGAAATGTCGAATCAAACCATTTGCCCTTATTTCAACAAAAGAAGCGTGGCCTTCTTGACTAGAAAGACTTTTGTTGTCTTGGTCCCAATTCAATACTAAACAAGTTCGAACTAATTGAATATTTGTATCAGAAATTCCTCGGATTGGTTTACCAGTTCGATAAAGGATATAATTGACAACTTGAAGTTGCACATTATCTCTTTCCTGCAACAGATCCGGGGGGAAAAGTGCTGCTAAAGTTATACCGTCCGTTATTTCATATGTGACGGCAGGCCGAACCAAAACAAAATGTTTTTTCTTGCTAGTTGTGATCCGTTGAACATAGATCCAATTTGTCCATTTTTTGGATTCTTTAAATTTAGGTTTTCCTATTCCTGTTGGTATCAAAACGCCGCTATATCGGGATATCTTATCTGTCTCTCCAGGAAAATGGATATCTCCCGAAAATATTTTAAGTTCAATTTTTTTGTGTTTTCTCTCCACTCGGACCAACCCACCCACCCGGCTTTTTATATTTAAAGTAATTGGGGTTTCTACCCCAATGATACTATTGTTCCGTACCATTATGGAAGAAGATCCGGGTAAGATATGCACTTCCTCGGGAATGAAAAAAAACTGATCTACTTGCATTTGGTATTTTGTCCTAAATTCCTTGCTTCCTCGATACTCAATCAAATCTTCTTTTTTGACGATTGAATGCATTTCTGGAGTCCCATATTTAGTAATGCCGGAACTCTTTCTTCTGTATCGAGGATCGTCGAAATACGCAAGAATACTATTTCTACGGTAAATACTATTGGTGGGGATTTCAATTGCGATACCGAAAGGGGGCATTAGCTCGTGCGCGCGTTCTTGAATCGATTGGAGTCGAATAATGAATCTATTTCTTCGTCTCTTTGAGAA
>OX940973.1:27500-32500 GCA_954870475.1 Euphrasia confusa
ACCGGTAATAAATACCAGGGCTTTGCAATATTTGATTAATCACAATTCTATATATTCCATTTACTATAGAAGTTCCTAGGGAATTCATTAGAGGAATGTTTCCAATCAAAATAGTTTGTTCTTGCATCTCCCTACTAGTTTTCCAAATTAATCCCGCGGATACATATAATTCAGAAGAATAGGTGAGTGATTCATACACAGCATTTCTTTCTTTTAGCAAAGGTTCTACTAATTGATATCTTTCCACAAATAATTGAAATTCGATTTCGTGATCGGTATCTTCCATTTTTGGAAACTTAGAAAGTTCTTCTGTCAAACCCCGGCCGATGAACCTACAAAATCCTTCAAATTGTATCTGATTAAATCCAGGTATTGTCGACATTGCCTCATTTGCATCCCCGAGCATTTTGAATTTCCCATTTCTCAAAAAATCCATTCTATATATTAAGATATTTAAGTACATTTTTGATCGAATTAGATCCACGATCTAGCACCGATGGAATTGATATTCTGTTTACTGAATCGCATGAAATTTTATCCAACTCCCTATTTGGAATGAAATGTATGAACAAAGGAAAAAGGGAATTTTAAAAATGGGAAGTTGCAACAGATCAAAATGGAAAGCAACTGATAAAAAAATCCTAGAAAACGAATTATGTCACTTAGACTTATTAAGGTCGTCAGGTTTTTTCTAGAATAGAAAAAGAAAATGATTAAAGTCATACCATTCTTATGATATTACATATTGGAATTTGAGAAAAATCAAAAGATTCGGTATTTGGGAGACAACAAACTCAGATAAAATACATTAACCATGTTAGGGATTTTGGTGTCAAAAAAATGATTCGCAAAGAAGAGAGATGTTTGTACTTTACTAATTTTGGAGTAGAATATAGTTTGAAGAAGGGTTGCGTTTATTAAATACGCATGCAGATAGCTATAATATCCAACTTCTCTTTTGTTGCCGATTTTAGTCAGGACAGCCCGAGTCGTGTTCTATCAAAAGATAATTTCTATTTACTGCAAAATTGAAGTGAAGTAGGATAATTTTATGATAATTTCCTATCAAGAACATATCTAAAAATAGATATATGGTTAACAATTTTTGTTCTGGGGTTTACATATACTCATATGTTTTGTTATAATTGAAAGTGAGAAGGATTTTTTTTTTGAAAAAAAATACTGATTAGTTCTGTCTCAATTTGTATTTTCTTATGTCATTAGGAAAACACAATTTGAATTTTAAGATTTAAATCCCAGACTCATTCATGAATTCGAAGTTTCAATAGTTAATGGTTCCAATTTGTCGACTAAAAATAGACATTTGATTTCTCAATATAAAAGAATGTTTTTAGCATTGTGTATTTTCAGATACTATTCAATGAACCGAAGGGCGGGCGCAAATCCACTCAAAACAAGTTTTTCTTTTAGGAATTAGGATTAAGGAAAACAGGACAAGTACAATAAAAATTCAGTAATCCAGGAAAATTTGAATCTCGTTTGTATCAGTTTGGCGGCATGGCCGAGTGGTAAGGCGGGGGACTGCAAATCCTTTTTCCCCAGTTCAAATCCGGGTGTCGCCTGATCAACATCAACAAAAAACTAGAAATATCTTCTTTTCTGCTGATATAACTCGCAGAATTCTTACCTGCTAGAAGCATAGGAAACATACCATTGATACTTTATTTTTGTTTGATTCTAAGGATGTAGTCTCAAGGTTTGCTAAAAGAAAAAAGTGTGAATCCTCGTTCGGATCTAGGATTCATTTAATCTACTGGTACTGGTAGTGGGCTAGCACTTATTAAGGGAGTGTCTAATGACTAGATCTTGAATCAGATTATAGCTCCTGAGGGGAAATTCAATTAATAGTTTTGGGAGGGGACAGAAATTCTTTATATACAACAGACTCGTGAGAATCTCTGGGTATTCAGGTATCCAACCAGGATTGTATGAATAATTTACTTTGATAGATATAGAAAGGGAGTAAAAAGAAAGAATTACTTGTTGGCAACCCCAAAGTCAAGCCCCCTCTTTCACAAAGATAATAGGGGGGGGTACGGATTAGATCGACTGAGTAAATCGAGGTCTATAATAGATAGTCATTTCTCTTTTGGAACTATTTTTCCCCTTAACTGTTTTGACTTAGAAGGTCAAAATAGTCCTTTATTATTTATGCTTATTCCTACATGTTCCCCATCCCCTTGGGATATTACTACGCATTTTGCTTGTGTTTAATCTTTCCTGATTCAAAATAATAATCGATTTATTGGATTGGTTTCTCAATAGTGTTTGGTCAGAATCCCTTTTTGACTCTGCACCGTTGATTCCGCTATTATTAGTGAGGAATAATTCTTTCGTATTTATAGAGATAGGGGACATAATATGGATATAGTAAGTCTCGCTTGGGCTGCTTTAATGGTAGTCTTTACATTTTCCCTTTCACTCGTAGTGTGGGGAAGAAGTGGGCTCTAATAGTACTAATGGTTAGGAATCAAACCTTATCAATTGTTTTATAGCTCGTTCGGCAACGCATTTTAAACTATTTCGAAATTCAAAATCTATGAATTTCGAATCCCGCCGGACTACTTTGGAGGAATCTATGATATGAATCAGACTCTTTCAATCAAAGAGATATTTCAGCGACTCCCGCGTTTATATTTCAAAAAGAATGGTATTCGGGGTAATTGGAAATTGATTCCAACCTCAAATTCTTTATTCTATTTCAATCAATATGAAATGGACTCCTACGATCTTTATAGGATGAATTGACAAAGACCGGACGGACCTTTTTTTTATTTCTTTGCTTAAAGGCGTTTTGTTAAGTGTATGTGACCTTTCTAGGAAGAAAGGATATAGAGCTAGTGGTTGTCTAACGATCGACTATGCAATAATAAGATCTTGATTTGGACGAGTCACATATTGGGCAGTTTGGTTTCTAATTTTAGAAAAGCGATTGATGTTTTATCGACTTATTTCATATCATGATTCGGTCATTAAAAATTAAGTAATAGAAAACCTTACTTAAATTAGTGAAAGGAAAGGAATTTAGAATTCCTAAAATAAGAATAAGAATTATTTCAGATTGATCAGAACAAATAGATATCCCAAATTGGGTGTGATGTCAACTCCATATAGTGTTATGGAATTAATATACCCATATAATATATGAAGGGAATATTCTCGATTTATCTATAGAAACTTAAACCTTTAATCTTTATTTTAGATTACAACTTTATATATAGACTAAAGTATGGTAGAAAGATTCATCTATGTTCTTTCTACCATACTACCTATCTCTTCTCTTAGAATACTGCCCCTTCTAATTAGAGTCCGCTCAGTTCGTTTAAGTTAAGACGTGCAATTGGAATCTTTTTCATTTGACTTCGTCAATTCAATTTTTTATAAGAACTCAGAAGGAAAGTTTCAGTCAAATGAATTAATCATTTTGACTGACTGTTTTTACGTAAATGATAAGTAGAAAAGCAGTAGGAACTAGAATAAATAGTGCAGTAGCAATAAATGCAAGAATATTTACTTCCATAATCTTATCGGTTTTTTACTTCGAAATAATTCGGGATTTAATCCCCTCGAAATGATATGATAACTCTTTCGTCTGTAAATTCAATGAATGAATTACCTATCGATGATCTTGAATCAGATCAATATCATTAATAAAAATATCGGATCTATCAAACCAACCCGCCGCCGCGAGTTGAATAGTATAACATAATAAGGTCGTTTATCCATACTGAATAAAAATTTTGATTCCTGACCCAATCAATCCAAAATTATTTTCTCTACCAGCCGTTTATTTTTCGTTTTCTATAACCTATCCTTACGCCTCCCTTGGACAATCTATGAGAAAGGATCATCAGATTTCCTTTTTGCATCGATGAATTGCATAGTTAAAAGTGAAAAACCTAAACAATCAAAACGAAATGGAAAAAATAGTAAAGAAATAAAGACTCATTTTTGGGGGTAATGAAAGTATACCCGCGACACCCTTTAACTAGTTATTACTGGTTCATAGCAAGAGAAAAATGAATTTATGTATTTATTGGATCCGTCGGGACTGGCGGGGCTCGAACCCGCAGCTTCCGCCTTGACAGGGCGGTGCTCTGACCAATTGAACTACAATCCCCGGGAAATTAAGGGATCTAAGCAGAAGGGAGGGTTATACCATCTCGTGGTAGATTGGCGAATTATTGGGCCGAGCTGGATTTGAACCAGCGTAGACATATTGCCAACGAATTTACAGTCCGTCCCCATTAACCGCTCGGGCATCGACCCAGGAAGAATAAATTTTAGGTTTATTGGTAATCTCCAATCATGATCACCTTCCTTTGGCAGTACCCTACCCCCAGGGGAATTCGAATCCCCGCTGCCTCCTTGAAAGAGAGATGTCCTAAACCACTAGACGATGGGGGCTAACTTACCCAACTGCCTTCATACTATGATCATAGTATGATCAGTTTTTTGAAATTGTCAATATAATAATAATGGAATGGTATGATTAGAGCCTATAGATCTTTCCGTAGATCTTTCCGTTTTTACGAATTGTATAGAATTTATGGCTTCGTCATTCATATTCATGAATCGTTCATTAGAATCGACATTCTATACAATTCTATATATAACTCGAATAAAATAAAGCTAGAAAGCGCGAGCCAGAAGTTATCTAAAATTTTAGTTTAAGGGGACAGGTAGAATCTCTTCATCACCTGATTCGCTGAAATATCTTGAAATTTTTTTTATGTCGAATTGGTACCTGTACATGTATGTTATGTATCAATTGAGTGACTTTTAGGGATCAGAACAATAAAAAATAAATTAGGGCTGGTCTTGAATCATCTTACCCTAGACGCGCTAGGCAAATGTATTTGCCTATTCAAAAAGTAGCCACTAACCAATATGACTCTACTGCATATACTTAATATATATATATATAATAATATAGTACGTCCATATAGAGAGTTTCTTTATCTAGTGAGCCATCCGGG
>OX940973.1:42500-45000 GCA_954870475.1 Euphrasia confusa
GATCTCCTCCAAATCACTAGTATGGCTATCAAAATCGTGAGCATCGGCATGTAGGTTCCAGATCCAAGTGGTAGTCTCGGGCCCTTTAGCTATTGTTCTTGAGAAATGGCCCGGTTTGGCCCATTCCTCGAAAGAAGTTTTTACGGGGTCCTTATCCACCAAAATTTTTACTTCTGGTTCCGGCGAACGAATAATCATTGAGTCCTCCTCTTTCCGGACAACACATACAAAGAGACCTGCCAACAATGAACTAATTAGTAAACCTTTGAGAGAGATTTCTAGAATTTCGTTTGTTTCTCTTCTATTTTTCTATCTCCTAGTTAGCTATTTTCTTTAGTTCTTTACTAGAGCAATTATGATCTGGAAGTCGATCCGGGGCAAGTGTTCGGATTTATTATGACATAGTCACGAGGCGCTCAATGGACCTTTTGAATATCATAAACCCTTTTTATAGCTTTACGTTGATGCAAAAACGATCTTTTTTACAACCCGGCGGTGTAAATTACTATAAATTCAAAATCACGCGAGCAGTCATTGCTAAGAAACATCATGGTATATATATTATATTGAAATAAATCCGAATGATTTAGTTGTTAATTTAGGTTCCTTTAATATCATGAAATTTGTTAAAAAAAAAGAAGTCTATTTTGGACTTTATACCGTCTTTTTTCCGTCTGAAATTTAATTTGAAATGAAATAGAATGTTTAGAAGGGATATAATAAAATTCTTTGGTTGGTTCTTTCCACAAAACAAAAAGATGATGCATTTTTTATTTGACTGGTGCGTCCAAACCAAAAAATAATTAATTATAACAAATCAATCTAATATTCCAAACTAAACCCGAGAATATAATTAATAAATGAAATAAATGGCGCCTTCTTTTATTCGAAACGCCTTGTGATCTTCAACCAATTATGTGCTTCAATATAATTACCGGGCGTAAGCGCTATAGCCTGTTTCCAATACTCAGCGGCTTGATCAAACCAAGCCTCCGCAATTTCAGAATCTCCCTGGCGAATGGCTTGTTCTCCCCGGTCGGAATAGGTGGGTTAATTCCTTCCCTTAGAACCGTACTTGAGAGTTTCCTAACTCATACGGCTCATCAACTCTTTTGGTGTCTCCTTACCATACCTAACGAATGAGATTTCGATCCTATTTTTAGGGTTAACCAAAGAAGTTTATTACATGAGTTTGAAACTGAAATTTGGATTCAATTTGTAAAAATAATCCGTTTTATTTCGTTTTATCTTTTTTCCCACCTTTAGAAGAAAAAATACCCCCTCTAGAATTTTCTGAAAGGTAACTATCTCGGTTTCGTATAGAAATTTATATAGAAGCTTTGAAAAAACTTTTCTTCCTAAGAAAGAAAAGATTTACTATCTTTGGGATCTGATCCTACACCGCTGCTCAAAATTTTAGTGGATCTACTATATTACATAAGTGGATTCCTAATTTTTATCTCACATCATGAAGTATATCTACCATCATGACAGAAATACACAGTTATTATTGTATCAGCCTACAATCTCGCTAATTGATCTTTACGGTGCTTCCTCTACCAATTAGAGCCTTTTTTTATCCATAGAAAAAAGTAGCTCGGTATACTTCATATCCTATTTCAACTTCTATGAAGTTTCTTTCTTTACTACAGCTGATAAAAATCGTTGTTTTAGACGATGTATATGTAGAAAGCCCTTTTTGTTTTTCTTTTTCCACTTCTATAGTGAAGATAGTCGCACGTAATGACAGATCACGGCCATATTATTAAAAGCTTGTGGTAAGAATGGATTTCGTTCTAGTGCTCGAAAATAATATTCCAAAGCTTTTGTATGTTCTCCATTACTTGTATGGATAAGACCTATATTATAGAGGATATAACTTCGATCATAGGGATCAATTTCGAGTCGCATAGCTTCATAATAATTCTGTAAAGCTTCCGCATAATTTCCTTCAGATTGAGCTGACATCCGTTACGGTCGCTATTCAATTAAACGAACCTCCGTTCCAGAACCGTACGTGAGATTTTCAGCTCATACGGCTCCTCCCTTAATATGCATAAAGCGAATAATAGATGAAATCAAAAAAGATGAAAATATTCTTATTATGGACTGAGCAGAGCTAGTGTTTTTACAAGAAATCTCTAGCGAACCCTGCTGCAAGAGATCTTTTCTTAACATCAAACGTGTTGGGACTAGATAGAAATGAGAACTCCAACAATTTCTTTGTTTTCAACGCCCCCGAATTTCCAGGAATTAGTCACTTCAACAACCTTCGATGGTTATATTGGTCTCCAAAGTACAAACGAGATGGATGTTTGTTGTCCCAACCATTCTTTTAGTCCCGAGCCCAATAAATAAGGAAGGGGATAATTTCTAACAAGGTTTTCGTGTTGTTGATTCCTAGGTGTAGTGTTTCTTCCCTTATGCTACCCGTTGGTACTAGTGGAGTAGGATTGCTCCATAATACAGAACCTCTAGGTGTAACCTTTCGCTGAATACT
>OX940973.1:50000-52500 GCA_954870475.1 Euphrasia confusa
CGTTCTTGAAAATCCGCGTTTTTCCAAACCCAGAAAGCAGGCGGAGTTCTAGGATTCCTCCTTGCGGCAAATACTTTATATGTATACCTCTTCCGGTTGATCCACACCATACTCTATTCTGCTAAGATGATACACACTAGCTAACAGGCCGCCAGGTGCTATATCATAGGCACATTGGGAGCGTAAATAATTGTAACCATATATATACATATAAAATAACAGCAATGGAATGGCAATTCCTCAAACTTTAGTGTCTCTATTTCTTGATAATCAAAGCCCAAAGATCTATGAATTATCCCATGCTTAACTAACCAAGCAGACAAACGACCCTGCATCTTTTTTATCTCCCACACTTTATATTTCGATTCTAGATCAAATTGATGAAGATGGACCCGCTACTTGTTATTCTGTACTAACGCAGTCCTGCCTAATTCGTGAAAAGATACTGAACTTTACTTTTTATTTGAAAAAGGTTTCACGCTGAATTAGATAGCGGTTGATAGAGGAATCTTTGATCATAATTTCCCTTATTCATACTGTGTCCAACCCGAAACTTGTGAGTGGTCTGAAAACACCGATTTGCTTGTTGAGACCCCATTCTATACTTCATAGATTTCTCGAGATATTTTTTTTGTTATAGTATTTATAATTGCTTTAGGTTTAGGGAAACAAACAACCTGCCAAATAGATATCCACAGGTATTAGCTTATCGACTCCCCAACAGTACTATAAACAATCGGTACTGACCATCCCTCCTGTAATTGTACAGGTTCCCATAGCAATAACATATTTTGGTTCGGGCATTTGCTCATCTAGGGGAGGCCATTTTCATTGTTACTGTTCCGGCTGTTAAAATTAGATCCGCTTGTCTAGGACTCGATCTTAGTACTCGTCCATAACGATCAAAGTCAAACCGCGTATTAGGGAATAGTGAAGCAAATTCAATAAAACAACAAAAACTGGCGCAAACATACAATAACGGATTCTAAATTGTAACTAAGCGCCGCCCACTATACCCAACCCAATTCATAACTAGAGAGTTTCTACGGCCCTTTCCTCGTCGGGGCTAAAATCCCGGAAATACCAAATAAAAATATAGGAATGAGGTTTGATATTATTAGAAATGCCCCAAAAATATCATATTCATAAAGCAAAAACATAGATGCACTCCTAGGTGAAAAATATACGGGATTGGTCGATTCGAATTGAAGTTGTGTTGTAAAGTCACCCATAATTGTTTAGTCAAAACAAGAATGCATTTTGACGAAACCATCTAGTTTCCTTTGATTATTGCGGGGCATATCTCATTTCCAGGTTTATCGACGACTGACTTGGCGGGTATTCTATTTCCAGATGTACTTAATTTTTTTGATAAAAATGCAATTTTAATTTTTAAAATATATATTCCTTTAGGAATATAATCGTGGAGTCTTTTTTTTTTTATTAGTGATTTAGGTATAGAACAAATATGAAAATGGCAGCAAATGGATAAGTATTTCTATCTCATCGAATATCTTAATCTTAGTGTTGGTATATTCCCGTTATTAGAAGCTGGGTGGGGTTTTCTCTTGATTGAATACAATCATATATTGTTGACAAGGAAATTTACTAAAGAGATTCCTTTTTCACCAAACTGTAGCTTGTCGACAAATACATTGGCTTATTCCCTAGATCTATGTGAATAACGCCTTGTGGTTTTTCACCAGGCTCGTGTCATGATTTTGCCTTTTCAAATTAATTTGTATTTTAGTAAGGGTAAGTGAAAAGGAGTATCACTAACTTAACCCCTTTGATTGTGAACCGGAAAATTAAATTCCATAGGAATGTCCTCCCCAAGATTAAGGACCGAAGTTTATCCACGATTGGAAAAGGATCGATTCGACCTCTTGCAATACATTTTTCTTTCAGTTTTTTGGTCTGCTTTAAACGATGCCTATGATATGAGTTAGTTTCGTTTCTAGGAAAAATTGGGTTTCGCTGAACCAACCGGCGAGTTACCAGCAACAAACAAGAATGAACAAATGAAAATTATGAAATTTTGTCTTTCCAATTTTCATTTTCTAGGGCTATACGGACTCGAACCGTAGACCTTCTCGGTAAAACAGATCAAACTTATTATTATCAAAATGATCTGAACTGTTTCAAAGACCCAACATGCATTTTTTTTTTGCATTGGGCTCTTTCATTAACTGATAGAAATATCAGCAAATCTGCCATATTTTTTTCTTAACCGAAAAAAAAAGATAAGGAGATGGCTCCGTGTGCTCTGATTCATTATTTGGGATTCAGATTCAGGAGCACTACCAAAGTGTTTCAGGGGGTGGGGTTATCTTGACATAGGTCTGCCTCTGGCCTCGATTGTTTTAAGTTAAATGAAGTCTCTATCGTTCGGCTTAAAAAAAATTAAATATGAAACTTCATACACCTTAAACTTCATAGGACGAAAAGAGATTTTTTGAGGACCTTATACTCCTTATGCCTAGCATTGAATGTACTAGTA
>OX940973.1:55000-82500 GCA_954870475.1 Euphrasia confusa
CGATGATTTGGACGACATGCCCCGGGTTTTTTTTTTCAAGCGTGGAAACCCCAGGACCAGAAGTAGTAGGATTAATTGTCATAATAAATAATAATAAATAAAAAAATATGTCGAAATTTTTTTGTGAAAATTATCGAATTCAAAATAAATGTCCGATAGCACGTTGATCAGTTAATTCAATAAGATAATGGAAGTTAGTACTCGATTTCGTTGGTGCCGAATCTAATTCAATTGTTTACTTATTCAATGAGTGAATTTATAAATTCAACCAAAGTATTTTGAAAATTTCAAGTGGGTGGATGAATTAAGCATCTTAAGAAATTTTTTCATTTGTCTAGCATTATAGATAATCCCATTTATATTATATAAAATATTCTAGGGAATTCGAACCCGAACTCTACTTATCATTACGATTCATTATTTCTACCTTATTGTATTGGTTCTGTTTATTTTTTATTTCAGCACATATAACTAATAGCCGATATCTTGTCGTTTCGTTTTTTATTTTTATACCGCGTCATATCATAGATAAATTGCGTCTATTTTCACAGCTCGGATTTACATGTACAACATATACCACTGTCAAGAGGCAATTTGTTATTAATTAGGTTAGGTATTTCGATTGTAAAAAAAGGAAAAAAAAGGGGGGTTGCGCTATATATATGAAAGGGTATACAATAATAATGTGTTTGGTAAATCAAATACCATTAACATTTTGATTAGTTGATAATATATTAGTATGGGTTGGGAAGTTTATGAAAGATTCCTGGGACGGGTTTCAGTAACGCCCAATTCATCCGTGTCGAGTAGACCTTGTTGTTGTTAGAATTCTTAATTCATGAGTTGTAGGGAGGGATTTATGTCACCACAAACAGAGACTAAAGCAAGTGTTGGATTCAAAGCGGGTGTTAAAGAGTACAAATTGACTTATTATACTCCGGAATACGCAACAAAAGATACTGATATCTTGGCAGCATTCCGAGTAACTCCTCAACCAGGAGTTCCGCCTGAAGAAGCGGGGGCTGCAGTGGCTGCAGAATCTTCGACTGGTACATGGACAACGGTATGGACCGATGGGCTTACCAGCCTTGATCGTTACAAAGGACGATGCTACCACATCGAGGCTGTTCCTGGAGAAACAGATCAATATATCTGTTATGTAGCTTACCCTTTAGACCTTTTTGAAGAAGGTTCTGTTACTAACATGTTCACTTCGATTGTAGGAAACGTATTTGGATTCAAAGCCCTGCGTGCGCTACGTCTGGAAGATCTGCGAATCCCCCCTGCTTATGTTAAAACTTTCCAAGGACCGCCTCACGGGATCCAAGTTGAGAGAGATAAATTGAACAAGTATGGTCGTCCACTGTTGGGGTGTACTATTAAACCTAAATTGGGGTTATCTGCTAAAAACTATGGTAGAGCGGTTTATGAATGTCTTCGCGGTGGACTTGATTTTACCAAAGATGATGAAAACGTGAACTCCCAGCCATTTATGCGTTGGAGAGATCGTTTCTTATTTTGTGCCGAAGCCCTTTATAAAGCACAGGCCGAAACAGGTGAAATCAAAGGTCATTACTTGAATGCTACTGCAGGTACCTGCGAAGAAATGATGAAAAGAGCTGTATTTGCTAGAGAATTGGGAGTTCCTATCGTAATGCATGACTACTTAACCGGAGGATTCACCGCAAATACTAGCTTGGCTCATTATTGCCGAGATAATGGCCTACTTCTTCACATTCACCGTGCAATGCACGCCGTTATTGATAGACAGAAGAATCACGGTATACACTTCCGTGTACTAGCTAAAGCGTTACGTATGTCTGGTGGAGATCATATTCACTCTGGTACCGTAGTAGGGAAACTTGAAGGAGAAAGAGATATCACTTTGGGCTTTGTTGATTTACTGCGTGATGATTTTATTAAAAAAGATCGAAGTCGCGGTATTTATTTCCCTCAAGATTGGGTCTCTCTACCAGGTGTTATTCCCGTGGCTTCAGGGGGTATTCACGTTTGGCATATGCCTGCTCTGACTGAAATTTTTGGGGATGATTCGGTACTACAGTTCGGTGGAGGAACTTTAGGACACCCTTGGGGTAATGCACCGGGTGCCGTAGCTAACCGAGTAGCTCTAGAAGCATGTGTACAAGCTCGTAATGAAGGACGTGATCTTGCTGCTGAGGGTAATGCAATTATCCGCGAGGCTAGCAAATGGAGTCCGGAACTAGCTGCCGCTTGTGAGGTATGGAAAGAGATCAAATTTGAGTTTCGCGCAGTAGATACTTTGGATAAGGAAGAGGAAGATAATAAATAATTAATTCCTCTCTGTTCTATTAATCTTAATAGAATTGCAATTAAACAATTAAATTTGGTCGGCTCAATCCTTTTTTTAAGATTGAGCCGAATACAAAAGAGTTTAGATAAATACATATATAGATATAGAAGATTTGAAATAGAAATAATTTAAGACTCAAATGTTTATAGTGTTGTCTTCGATCCACAATTAAACCTATGGATCCTTAGGATTGGTATTTTTTTATATATCCTGTAGTTTGCCTGAATTAAGTATTAAGTGATATGAAGTATTACAAACCTTTCGACCCATCCTGTATATTGTCTTTTTCGTTCCGTGTTGGAATAGAACCTTAATTTATTACTTGTTAGTTAGTTGGTTCTTAGATGAAATTTTAGGAAAAACTTATTTCTAGGCGCAAACAAATATTTCTTTTTTTATTCGACGCGAAGACATAGGAAAAAACACCTTTTATCATTATAACAACTATTGGATTTAATTTCGAATGAAAGAGGATTTCATCATATTCCTATATGTATGAATATATCTAGTGAAGTCTTCTCCCCACAAAACAACGGAGAATCCTTTTTCACACTTCGTACTTAGTAGTGATTTGCTTAGTCTGATCGGAAATAAGATATTCAAATCCAAATAAAGAATTGTGGGGGGAATGACTATTCATCTATTGTATTTTTATGCAACTAGCAAGCAACAAAACTCTATGGAAAGATGGTGGTTTAATTTAATGGTGTTTCAGAAGGAATTAAAACACAGTTATCGTATAACGAAATCAACGAACAACCTTGATCCTATTGAAAATACTAGTGAAAGTGAAGATACGAATCGAAAAGGTCAGGCTAAAAACATTCAAAATTGGGGGGGTCGTGACAATTCTAGTTCCACTAATGTGGATCATTTTTTTGGCGTCAAAGACATTCGGAATTTCATCTCTGATGATACTTTTTTAGTTAGCGAGAGTAATGGAGAAAGTTTTTATATTTATTTTGATATTGAAAATCAGATTTTTGAGATTGAGAACGACCATTCTTTTCTGAGTGAACTAGAAAGTTCTTATCGGAATTTTCGTTATATGACTAATGGATCGACGAGTCAAAATTCCTTATACAATCATTACATGTATGATACTCAATCTAGTTGGAATAATCACATTACTAGTTGCATTGACGGTTATCTTCAGTCTCAAATCTGCATTGATACGTCCATTGTAATTGATAGTAGTGACAATTACATTGCAGGGTGCGTTTTTGATAAACGCCGAACGAGTAGTGAAAGTAAGGGGTCCCGTATACAAACCCGCGCGAAAAAGAGTGATTTAACTCTACCAGAAGGTTCTAATGATCTCGATGCAACTCAAAAATACAAGCAGTTGTGGATTCAATGCGAAAATTGTTATGGATTAAATTATAAGAAATTTTTGAAATCAAAAATGAATATTTGTGAACAATGTGCATATCATTTGAAAATAAGTAGTTCAGAAAGAATTGAAGTGTTGATCGACCCCGGTACTTGGGATCCTAGGGATGAAGACATGGTCTCTCTGGATCCCATTGGATTTCATTCGGAGGAGGAGCCTTATCAAGATCGTATTCATTCTTATCAAAGAAAGACAGGATTAACTGAGGCTGTTCAAACAGGCATAGGTCAACTAAACGGTCTTCCAGTAGCAATTGGAGTTATGGATTTTCAGTTTATGGGGGGTAGTATGGGATGTGTAGTGGGGGAGAAAATCACTCGTTTGATTGAGTACGCTACCAATCAATTTCTACCTCTTATTATAGTGTGTGCTTCGGGGGGGGCACGCATGCAAGAAGGAAGTTTGAGCTTGATGCAAATGGCTAAAATATCGTCTGCCTTATATGATTATCAAGCAAATAAAAAGTTATTGTATGTCTCAATTCTTACATCCCCTACTACTGGTGGGGTAACAGCTAGTTTTGGTATGTTGGGAGATATCATTATTGCCGAACCAAATTCCTACATTGCATTTGCGGGTAAAAGAGTAATTGAACAAACATTGAATAAAACAATACCAGAGGGTTCACAAGTGGCTGAATATTTATTCCAGAAGGGCTTATTCGACCTAATCGTACCGCGTAATCTTGTAAAAAGCGTTCTGAGTGAGTTATTTAAGTTACACGCCTTCTTTCCTTTGAATTCCAATTCACTCGAGTAGAATTAACTAAAATTGACTTATTTTATTTGTATTGTAGTAAACACTCGGATAACTCTATTTTTTTTTGCCTAGATTCCCGATTATTACTTAAGTCTCTCTCATCATCAACAAGATAAAAGCGCGAGTTCTTCTTTTTTGTGAATTTAGGCAAATAAAACGAATTCCGTCTTACGTATATAATCCAATTTAAATCTACCAACAAATGGATATATAGTTTTGTATCTTTCTCCATCTCCGGAAAACCCCATTTTACTAAAAATACTGGTTGTGGCGCATTCTAACCAATCTTTGGATAATTTGTAAGAAACTCTAATGAAATTAGAAGACAAGAACAAAACACAAAGACATGAAGAAAAATAATAAAGTGGATTATCGTACATACCTTTCATGTAGATAGATGAATAAGTCCATTCATTTAATTCTACATTCTTTGGCCGTATTTTTTTTATCACTTAGATTATGTAGATACTTATTTCTCTATTATCTCGAATAAGAATTTGCAAATTAAATGAATTAGTTAACTACCACTTTATAATAATTATAATAACTACCACTTTATAATAATTATTAATTATAATCAATCTAAATATAAAATATGATATTTAATAAAAAACAGGTGCAAATAGGAAATCGAGGTACCCCACTTTATGACAATTTTCAATTTTCCTTCTATTTTTGTGCCTTTAGTAGGTCTAGTATTTCCGGCAATTGCAATGGCTTCTTTATTTCTTCATGTTCAAAAAAACAAGATTGTTTAGATCGATGGGGCCCAACCTCATCTGTTTTTTTTTGAAACTTAGGCCGGGAGCATAACATCGATATTGATTTCGGGAAATATGGTATAACATGTGATTTCCGCCGAATAGGAAAAAGCTCTTATGCTTACCGAAAATTATCGAAAATTATATATGAGTAAATTAATTTTAATTAGTGTCAAATAGATCAGGATCGTGGGATCCCTAAAATGTAAAGTTGGTGGATCTATATATATATCAATAATGCTCCTATAAGACGAGAGACGCGTATGTTAGTATTTTAGATCTAAACAATTTGATGAATTACTCCTAAAGGTTCCCATCAAACTAGTGCTAGGTGATGAAAGTTCCTTCGGAAACAAAATGAAAGTAAAGTCAAAATCATTTGGGGTATTATCTTAATTCCAATAAAATGCAATCGAATCAAGTATGAGTTGGCGATCAGAACATATATGGATAGAACTTATAACGGGGTCGCGAAAACTAAGTAATTTTTACTGGGCCTTTATCGTTTTTTTAGGTTCATTAGGATTCTTATTGGTTGGAACGTCTAGTTATTTTGGTAGAAATTTGATATCTTTTGTTCCATCTCAGCAAATCATTTTTTTTCCGCAAGGGATCGTCATGTCTTTCTACGGGATCGCAGGTCTCTTTATTAGTTCCTATTTGTTGTGCACAATTTCCTGGAATGTCGGTAGTGGTTATGATCGATTCGATAAAAGGGAAGGAAAAGTGTGTATTTTTCGTTGGGGATTTCCTGGAAAAAATCGGCGTATATTCCTCCGATTCCTTATAAAAGATATTCAATCTGTTCGAGTAGAAGTTAAGGAGGGTATTTATGCTCGTCGGGTCCTTTATATAGACATCAGAGGACGCGGGGCTATTCCGTTGACCCGTACTGATGAGAATTTGACTCCACGAGAAATTGAACAAAAAGCAACCGAATTGGCCTATTTCTTGCGTGTACCAATTCAAGTCTTTTGAGAAAAGGAACTTCGATTTCTCAGCAGAAGGGGGTAAAAATGCACGAATTCTTTACTATAACATAAAGTTTCGTCAGAACCTTCAGTGCAGACAAAGTCGACGTATAGGGAACAACCATAAAACAAAACCACTTCATATATTAAACGATTTCCAAAGAAAGAAATTTCTCTTTTCAAAAAAATATTTGTTGGAAGTGATACTTTACGATGCAGCTAAATCCTATTAATTATTTCCTTTTTGTGAATTGACCCTTTGATATTTTTTCCGCTCGTTTGGATTCTTTACTAAAAAAAATGGGTTTTATTACTAAAAATACCTGGCCCCACCCCTGTCTTATTTTTCGGCTCAGTTTTGTGATCATCACAATATCTTTTTCTCAATTATTCTATTCTTGGATATCAGGAATCATTCGGTTTTTTTGAAATATTGGATATTTTGCTAGATTAAAGGCGTTCGTTCGTCTCAAAATCTCAATAATATTCATATTCATTACTTAACTTAAAAGTTAACTAAAGTAAAGTACTTCTGTCGGTCCTTCATCAAAAGGAAACACTTGTGTGAAATTTGATCAATTGAGATATCTGGAAACAAATTTTTGGTTGTTTCTTCATTTTAATCCGAAGTCGAGTCTTAGTCTATTTCTGTATTCTTTCGAAATTACAATAAAATCACAAATAAAATAGATTCATAGATTTGATACCGCGCCTAGAACTCATGTTTGAAAGATATATTTGATTGCATAGAGTCGACAAATGAAGTGGGTTAATTTTAAATTCACAGGTGATAAATGGCAAAAAAGAAAGCCTTCACTCCTCTTTTGTATCTTGCATCTATAGTATTTTTGCCCTGGTGGATTTCTCTCTTATTTACTAAAAGTATCGAATCTTGGGTTACTAATTCGACGAATGCTGCTCAATCCGAAATTTTTGTGAATGATATTCAAGAACAAAGTATTTTAGAAAAGTTCATAGAATTAGAGGAAATCTGCTTTTTGGACGAAATGATCAAAGAATACTCGGAGACACATCTACAAATTCCTAAAAGAATCCACAAAGAAACCATCCAATTAATCAAGATACATAATGAGGGTCGTATCCATACGATTTTGCACTTCTCAACAAATATAATCTGTTTTATTATTCTAAGTGGTTATTCTCTTTTAGGGAATGAAGAACTTGTTATTCTTAACTCGTGGGCTCAGGAATTCTTCTCCAATTTAAGTGATACAATCAAAGCTTTTTTGATTCTTTTATTAACCGATTTATGTATCGGATTTCATTCACCCCACGGGTGGGAACTAATGATTGGTTATGTCTATAAAGATTTTGGATTTGTTAATAATGATCAAATTATATCTGGCCTTGTTTCCACTTTTCCAGTTATTCTCGATACTATTTTAAAATATTGGATTTTCCGTTATTTAAATCGCGTCTCTCCGTCACTTGTAGTTATTTATCACTCAATGAATGAGTGATAAATGATCTACCAATATTTATTATTAATCTAATCCAATTTATTCGAATGTTTCTTACTTTGTAGTTCTACATAAACATTAAAAACTGCCTATCCGGAGAATTTTATTCGTTTTTAATCCTATCGTATTCCAGTCAAATGATTCAAGTAAATAGCAGAATCATGGATAGGGAACTATACTAGCGACCTACCCAATTTATTGTAGAAATTTTCGGATCAATGATTAGACCATGCAAACTAGAAAGACTTTTTTTTTGATAAAGGAACAGATTACTCGGTCTATTTCCGTATCGCTCATGATATATATCATAACTCAGTCATCCGTTTCAGGTGCATATCCCATTTTTGCGCAGCAGGGTTATGAAAATCCACGAGAGGCGACCGGGCGTATTGTATGTGCCAATTGCCATTTAGCTAGTAAGCCGGTGGCTATTGAGGTTCCACAAGCAGTACTTCCCGATACTGTCTTTGAAGCAGTTGTTCGAATTCCTTATGATAAGCAAGTAAAACAAGTTCTTGCTAATGGTAAGAAGGGGGGTTTGAATGTGGGTGCGGTTCTTATTTTACCGGAGGGGTTTGAATTAGCGCCGGCGGAGCGTATTTCTCCCGAGCTGAAAGAAAAGATAGGCAATTTATCTTTTCAGAGCTACCGCCCTACTAAAAAAAATATTCTTGTGATAGGACCTGTACCCGGTCAGAAATATAGTGAAATCGCCTTTCCTATTCTTTCCCCCGATCCCACTACTAAGAAAGATGTTCACTTCTTAAAATATCCTATATATGTAGGAGGCAATAGGGGAAGGGGTCAGATTTATCCCGATGGAAGCAAGAGTAACAATACAGTTTATAATGCTACAGGGGCGGGCGTAGTAAGTAAAATCATACGAAAAGAAAAAGGGGGATATGAAATAACCATAACAGATCCCTCGGATGGACGTCAAGTGGTTGATATTATCCCCCCAGGACCAGAACTTCTTGTTTCAGAGGGTGAATCCATCAAATTTGATCAACCCGTAACGAGTAATCCTAATGTGGGTGGATTTGGTCAGGGAGAGGCAGAAATAGTACTACAAGATCCAGTACGTGTCGAAGGTCTTTTGTTCTTTTTAGCATCTGTTATTTTTGCACAAATCTTTTTGGTTCTTAAAAAGAAACAGTTTGAGAAGGTTCAATTGGCTGAAATGAATTTCTAGACTCGCAGATTTATCGACATCTATTTATGTATGATCAAAAATAAATCAATTAGGAAAACCCTTGTTTTGACTTGCTCTTTTTCTACGAGTTCGGTTAATCCCCTTAGTACCGTATTCCTAGTCATGTTGGTACATTTTATGACATTAAACTCTGGCATATGGTACCATAGTCGTACCAATTTGATTCTATTTCAAATAGAATAGCTTGGGATAGATATTAGCAATAAGTGAGCGGGTAATAGAACGATCTGTAAGGGAACAACTAATTATATGAGGCATTTTTTGTCTTCCTAGTCTTCGACACAAGAAATCTTCGACCCAAGCGTAAGGGGTGTAGAAAATTCCCTTTACTTGGGTCGAAAGGGTGATGGTTTTCGGCTCGGTTCGTCAAAAATTCCTAGTCTTGGTTTCGATAGATGTATCCGAGCTTGTTTTTATCTATTGCTTACAAGAAAGTAATGGACAAACAAAAAAGCTTATTCAATGAACTTATAAAAAATCGAAATTGTTATGAGATAGAGATATTAAAATATATTTTAAAAATTTCAGGATAAATCAGCTAAGAATATAGTATCGAAGATATTTGTACAATATCTAATCGACAGAAATATATATAATATAGGAAATTAAGAAACTGAGCAATTCTCCCTTGTTATAACTTGGCAAGTACCCATAGATACTACCAAGATCAAGGAAGAAATGTTCTGAATCAATCATAAACGTTCATTTTGCAAAAGCATCAAAAAAATGGAGTTTTTTGAAACAACAGAAAAAGAAATCCAACTTGTTATTTAGATGAAAGAAAGACCTTGCTTTTTAAGAACAAGAACCCAACGGGCCCTCCCCCCCCCAATCAGACAACGAAAGAAGGGAATCCCGTTGAGTTCCTACTCCTACACTTTCATGTCTAAAACTCAATTCGTCCAATTACTATAGGGATGAACCTAATCCGGAATATGAACCATAAAAGAAAATCCCTATTAAACCAATCACAAGAATACCAGTTACAGTACCTATTATCCAAAGAGGAATCCTTCCAGTAGTATCGGCCATTTACCCCACTTCCCTCCAATTTCATCAAGTGGTCATGCTAGAGACATAAACAGTCGTGGATAATTATAAGATGAGATCCTTCCAAATGGGCTAAGAAAATATCTAGAATTCTTATTTATTTTTTTGTTTTCCTAATTGAAGAAATAATTGGAAAATAAAACAGCAAGTACAAAAATGAGTAATAACCCCCAGTAGAGACTGGTACGATTCAATTCAACATTTTGGTCGTTCGGGTTTGATTGTGTCATAGCTCTATAATTTGGGATTAGGTTTATCGTTGGATGAACTGCATTGCTGATATTGACCCCAAAAAAAAGACGGTAGGTACAGCTAGCCCGTGAATAGCCAACCATCGTACTGTAAAAATTGGATAGGTTCGATCTATAGTCATTTGATTAGGGCCTCCTAAAACGATCTACTAAATTCATCGAGTTGTTCCAAAGAATCAAAACGACCAGTTATTAAGGGAATTCCTTGTCGGCTCTGTGTGAAATACTCATTTGGCCGAGGGCTTCCAAATACATCATAAGCTAAACCGGTACTGACGAATAACCAACCTGCAATGAATAGGGAAGGTATAGTAATGCTATGAATGACCCAATATCGAATACTGGTAATAATATCAGCAAAAGAACGTTCTCCTGTGCTTCCAGACATGCTTAGCTCCACATATTCTTGTACAGTCAAGGGGGGTCGATTCCGTAAAAGATAAGATCAGTAAAAAAAAGGAAATCACTGAAATTGTATCTTTGTAGGATCGTCAATATGGTACCGAGGGCATCTTTAGAGTATACCGAATCAGTATAGCTACCCTTCTTCTGACACAGCAACGCAATGAGAATAAGTAGCGAAAGGGAGTACTAAAGAATTTATTTCTTCCTTTCCTTTACCTCTTGATGTAAAATGATGCTGTATTTAATAGAAAATTCTTACAATTCAAGGAATTATCCTATTTCCATAATTTAAAGTAGATGACAGATCTCGAAATTTCCTTTTCGTGATTGTAAAATTTCGTGGTTGTAAAGACAGTTTACCCCCTCTTTTTTTTTGAAGGAATTGGTTAATCGTCCAGTAATACGAGTAGTAATCCGAGTGGTAGATCCTATGAAAGAAAGTGATGAAAGAATAAAATAATTGGAATCAGTAGTTGTAATAAATTGTCGGATTGGATTTCAATCCCAATCTTGATCTAGCTCCAGGGATGAGACTTTTTTTTAATATGGAAATCAAAATGGATGAATTTTATTCAATAATAATTGAATTCACAAATACGAATTCAAAAAGAGTTTCATTTTTGAATGAAGTTATATGAGTTCGTATTGTTAGTTTATGCTCAACAGCTCGGTCCATCGGAATCGGGAGATGGCTAGATGTTAGAAATGATCGAGTGGTTTCGTTTATATGCCTGTCACTTTATCTTTGTTGGTGACGTTTATAACGATAGATTAATCAAAAACTTTCAATCGAATTTATTCTTTCAATTGGTATTTTTTTATATCCTACTATTTTCCAAAAATCGAAACTTAGGTAAATGCTTTAGAAACATATGTATAAAAAAAAAGACCTTATTTCATTTAATCCCTTCATGCTTACTATAACTAGTTATTTTGGTTTTCTACTAGTGTCTTTAACTATAACTTCAGCTCTATTTATTGGTCTGAACAAGATACGACTTATTTAGAATTTCTATATTTGAAAGAAACAATTAAGAACGGAAATCTTTCTGTGAGATTCCGTGTATTCTATAGTTACTTACTGGTCCAATTGTAAATTCTTAGTCATTGAGATTCACGCGGATTTGGATTAATATTTAGGTATCTATATGATATTACCCCTTATTTTCTCCTTTTCAAAAAAAAAGTGAAATGATTGAAGTTTTTTTATTTGGAATCGTGTTAGGTCTAATTCCTATTACTTTGGCCGGATTATTCGTAACGGCATATTTACAATACAGGCGTGGTGATCAGTTGGACCTTTGATTAATTAACATTTTAGCCTCTCCCTTTCTTTAATCCACAGGAGGTTAAGTTATTATAATTATGTTTCAAGTGACGCAATCCATTTCAG
The DNA here is from genome assembly GCA_954870475.1 of Euphrasia confusa. NCBI lineage: Eukaryota > Viridiplantae > Streptophyta > Magnoliopsida > Lamiales > Orobanchaceae > Euphrasia > Euphrasia confusa. Next base: position 67,010 of record OX940973.1, read on the forward strand.
TCTAATTTGATCTACGAAGAAAAAATCACGCTCTGTAGGATTTGAACCTACGACATTGGGTTTTGGAGACCCACGTTCTACCGAACTGAACTAAGAGCGCTGTCTTATCAGAAGAGAAAAGACTCTAAAGATAAAGGATTCTTTGAATCTATTTTTTATTTTATATGGATATAAGTTTCCTAAAAATGGATGATTCTGTGCAACTTGAATCCCTCTCACTAGATTCCTCGTTACTGCTCAACGGGGCAGTAATAGGTAGGGATGACAGGATTTGAACCCGTGACATTTTGTACCCAAAACAAACGCGCTACCAAACTGCGCCACATCCCTTGAATTGTTCTACAGTGTCATTGTAGAGAATTCTTGTCTTGTTTTCCATATCCCTAGTTCCTCCATTCAGAAACACAATTTCTGTTAATTTTTCATATAATAAAATGAAACGACTTATTATATATAATATATATCCGAAATCTATTATACAAAAATGAGTATTTTTTAGAAATACTTGCTAAGAGGAGATGCATTTTTTCTGTTTTCATTTTAAGACAAGGAAAATCTTAGCATCCTTGTACATTTCAATTTGAATTAGGGATTCCGTGTACAACCCTAAGTGGCTCTTAACTACTGATATGCATCTGATTATATATACATTATTTTGATACATTACAAGAAAAAATAAAAGGAGGTTTTTCAATGCGAGATCTAAAAACATATCTCTCCGCGGCCCCAGTACTAAGTACGTTATGGTTCGGGGCTTTAGCAGGTCTATTGATAGAAATTAATCGTTTTTTCCCGGATGCGTTGACATTCCCCTTTTTTTCATTCTAATTATTGATATTAGAGATACAATGAAATATCTATGATGTGATTAATTGCCCCTCCGCTTTAATTCTCTTTTTTCCCTTTTTTTTTAGTTCTTATTTTTAGAATAAGGGACGAAAGAGAAAGAATATTCAGTTAATTCAACGTCTACGAGACTGGTATTCAATAATCTAATTAAATGAATATTCATATGGGGATAGAATAGAGTAGTAAAATGCAGATCTAGGGGAAGAATACAAGATCTTTAATTGAAATAACGTCTTTCGAATTAAAATATATATTATTTATAGGTTCGACATCATTATCGTCCATATTCGTTATTATGGCTTTGATTATTACTTTAGTGATTTATTTTGATCTTTTAGGGTTGGATTTCAAATTAGTAACTTCTATTTTTTCTTCCTTTCTTTTTCTTCGTTTCGAATCAAAATAGAAGAGTTGAGTAAATAAAAAACCCAACGGAGGTTCATGGCCAAGGGAAAAGATGCGCGAATAACAGTTATTTTGGAATGTACTAATTGTATCCGAAACGGTGTTAAGAAGGGACCACCGGGCATTTCCAGATATATTACTGAAAAGAACCGGCATAATACGCCTAATCGATTAGAATTGATAAAATTCTGTCCCTATTGTTACAAACATATGATTCATGGGGAAATAAAGAAATAGAGCGAACCAAGTATGTCTTATCCCTGAAAAGAGAAAGATGACATTATATAGAACATATTTAAATTTAAATAAAAAAGAATCCTATTGGGGGTGAAGGTGAATATGATAATTAATAAATAGGATTTTCGGGATAAGAAATAAACTAAACAAACAAACCATGGATAAATCCAAGCGACCTTTTCTTAAATCCAAGCGATCTTTTCGTAGGCGTTTGCCCCCGATTCAATCGGGGGATCGAATTGATTATAGAAACATAAGTTTAATTAGTCGATTTATTAGTGAACAAGGAAAAATATTATCTCGACGAATGAATAGATTGACCTTGAACCAACAACGATTAATTACTATTGCTATAAAACAAGCTCGTATTTTATCTTTGTTACCTTTTCTCAATAATGAGAAACAATTTGAAAGAACAGAGCCGGCCACTGGGGCTACGGGTCTTAGAACCAGAAATAAATAAGCTTATTCGTTGGTCACTTGAAGCAGAATTCCAATCCGAACCCAAACACGGATTGGTGTTTTGTTGGACAAATCCGAGAATCCATATTTGATTATCGTAAGAAAAAAACGACTCAAAAAAATTTATGGAACGTGTTCATTCATTTTGACTACTTTAAAAAGCATATATATATATAGTATATACTAATTTCGACCCCACTCTCTTGGAGTTCATTCTCGGGGGAACTCCATTTAAATTATTCCGGTGTATTCTTTCCGATCTGTTTCTTTTATGATTTCGTTCGAAATCATATAAAGACAATTCCTATTTGATATAGCTATTTGAGCTAGTATTTTACGATTCAGAAGCAATTGTCTTTTGTATAGATCATGTATTAATTTACTATAACTATAGGATACTCTCCTTTCGCGGATTACTGCGTTTATCCGGGCGATCCACAAACGACGAAAATTTCTCTTTTGCTTATCCCGATCCCGCCGAGCCGAAAACAAAGCTCTTATTTTCTGTTGAGTAATAGTTCGAGCAAGTCTTGAATGAGCCCCTCGAAAACTTGATGCAAATAAACGAATTTTTGTTCTACGTCTCCGAGCTATATAGCCGCGTTTAATTCTGGTCATTGAATAAATAAAACTTTGACGAATAACTAAATTGATTTATTTTCTTTCAGTTATCCTTTTGCCCGTCCTGGTCTATTAATAACCAAACGGATTTTTCCAATGTATAAAATACAAATTCCAATGGCTTCGGCTACTATAACCTTCCCGACCACGATTGCTTTTAGGTATTTCGCTGTGAAATACAAAAGAAATGAGAAATTTTATTTTGCTAGGTGCCAAAAAATATAGTCAATAAAAAAAAAATTAAATGGATAAAGAAATAGTGGGTTCCGTCGTTTCTATGGTTACTTCTTAAACGGTGAGGTCTTTTCTATACACCGGAGCCTTAAAACTTCATTTAATTAATTAATGTTTTTGGTAACTTGTATAGTTCACAACACACTCTTTGGCTCTACCCCCCTAAATTATCCAGTAACAGGTCTGTCACAACGAGACCCACCTAGACAGTAACGGTATTTAATTTTGAAAGTTAGCTGGATAACTGACCCTCGTAGTCCGCCCTTGGCCGAGTGAGAACTTCATTTTTTTTGACCGAAAAATACGATTTCCTCCGCTTAATGGATAATCATTTGCTACCAATGGAGAATTGCTTCTCATCTTAAATTCAAGTGATTGGATTTGCACCGATGAAAACCATAAACTTTATCCACAATATTAAAATAAAATATTAAGACTCAATTTGCTTATTTTTAGATAATGAATGAAGTCCGCTCTTCCATTCTATCTTATTCACGAGTATTGATCATTCATACTGGAAAGCGGTTTTCTTGCTTTTTTTTGTGTTAGCTGATGATCTAAACGAGTCGCACATACACCCTAGTACATGTTCCTCGACGCTGAGGACACCCCCCAAGAGCGGGGGATTTCGTGACATTTCGAACCGGCTGTCTGGTATTTCTAATAAGTTGTTTAATAGTTGGCATGTTGAATCATCTACCTACAAAGGCTGGTTTAGATTAATCCTAACCGGATATTATTATGAATTTTTTGTATTTAATAGCTTATAGTATTAATATCTCGAGTAAACTCGAAGATAAAATATAAAATCACATCTTTGCAAAAAATCCAATTTTTTCATTCAACTGCTACAAGATCAATAATTCCATAAGCTTTGGCTTCTGTTGCTGACATAAAAACGTCTCTTTCCAGGTCTTCCGATACAACCCATAAAGGTTTGCCTGTCCTTTGTACATAAACCCTTGTGATGGTTTCGCGTAGTTTCAGCAATTCTTCCGCTTCCAGGATAAATTCTCCCGTTTGTGCCATATAAAAAGAACTCGCGGGTTGATGGATCATTACCCTGATGGTAGAAGGGTTCTCTATCTGGTGTGATAAAACGAATAGAAAAGAAAGATAACGAATAATAGGAAAAAAGATAGAATTGAACAACCGTACGGGCATCATCTTTTGTGCATTGCATACGGCTCTACAATAAAATTGACCCTTAAACCTTTCATAAAGATAAAAATAGAATCTATCAACCCCAGATGGGTAAATCGTCAAATTGCCACCCTTTCTTTCGAAGGAGTTAAAAAAATACTATGATGGCTCCGTTGCTTTCTATTTTAAAACAGATTCGTTATTTTGTCTTTGATGCAGCAATCCCAAAGTTTCTTTTTGATCCAACCAAAAAAAGGAAAAATCTTATTTTTCGCACTCTTTTTTTTATAACATAAATAGAGCCTGTGAGTATGAAAACAAAAAAAGTTTGTGACGCTGAATTGGACTTCCCGATAGATAAGATAAAATCGGAAATACCTTTAATCTCATACGACTCTTTCGATACATAATCAAACCATTTGAAAAAAAGAATACATAATTTTTTTCTTTTATATCGAATTCGAAGTGCCATGCTATTATTACTTAATATTCATATGGCGAAGGCATAGTTTGCTTTTTTATCTCAAATAAAAAACCTCATTGGCGCCAAGCGTGAGGGAATGCTAGACGTTTGGTAATTTCTCCTCCAACCAATAGAAAAGATCCGATTGACGCAGCTATTCCCATGCATATTGTATGGACCTCTGGTCGCACAAATTGCATAGTATCATAAAGAGCTACTCCAGGTATTACCCACCCGCCGGGAGAGTTTATAAATAAATACAGATCTTTGCTCTCATCCTCGATACTGAGATATACCATAAGACCAATAAGTTGATTCGAGGTATCACTATCAATCCCTTGTCCTAAAAAAAGTAATCTTTCCTGATAAAGTCGGTTGAGTAGGGTAAAATTGTATCCCCTAGGAACCGTACACGCACCGTTTAATGCATACGGTTCAAAAAAATTGCGAAAATAAAGAATCAATGGCTAGATTCGAGCCCTCTTTTTTTTCCTATTCTTTATTTATATTTTATAGCAGGTTTTTGCTAACTTCTAATGAAAGGGCTTTTTATTCGATTTTTCAATAAAGACGAATTTTTACTTCTTTTCTTTCTTTTGTATAATAGAAAAAAGTCGATAAACTTATCGAAGTCACTTTTCGTTGATGTATTGTTTCATCGAGATTCAATCCAAATCCCGATTATATTTTCTTGTTCCTCAATGGGTCTTTTTAATCTTTTTAGGTTTATGCTCTACTCCGGGTAAAGATCCGCCCGTTTTTATTTGCACATATAGGACAAATCTTCTCATCACCATTTTTTTTGTTATGATTTTACAAATAACAAACGGAAATCTTTTATGATACGCGTAATAATCATAGATTTATTTATTACTAATTGGGTTTTTTCTAAACGGAGCCTGGATACTTGATTTTTTGAGTCCAACCAAAGCTAACCATAAATTAGTCGAATTGATAAAATTCCCCCAAACCTTGCATCTAATTGCACTTCACGCTCCAATTTTTGGATAATTGAATTTATCTTTCTTGGGCGAAACAGAGGATATCTCGCTCGGGGGAGAAAACGGGGAAATCCCATATGACACAATATGTCTGACAAGTCGCACTATACGTCAACCCAAGCTGAACCGCCATCTCCAGGAATTCTGTAAGGTACTTTTGGAACACCAATAGGCATGAATTGAAAAAAAAAAGAACTAAATACTATAATTTCACTTTGATCTGGAAACGTACTAAGATGGTTTTACTGTCTTTATAATATTGGCTCTATCATATTTTTCATTTTATCCCTAGATTAGAAAAATTAAGGAAGAAAGACAAAATCAATAATGGAAAATTTTTATCGATGGTTTTTCTAATGATAAAGTAAGGATTTCCTCATAGAAAATGGCATCAATCCCCCATTGCGTATTGGTGCTTATCGAGTATAGAATAAATCTGCTTCTCTTTGTTCCTACGAACAGAACTCTTCCATGATTATGAACAGAATAAATATGAATCTAACCTTTGTTAGCAAATAATTTTCCGAATAAGGGGAGTCCAGAAGATAGTCTTAGTAGAGCTTTTCCAATGCAATAAAGTTACGTAGTGTTTATTTTTAGGGGTATTTTCCATGGGTTTGCCTTGGTACCGTGTTCATACCGTTGTATTGAATGATCCCGGACGGTTGCTTGCTGTTCATATAATGCATACAGCTCTTGTTGCTGGTTGGGCGGGCTCGATGGCTCTGTATGAATTAGCTGTTTTTGATCCTTCTGACCCTGTTCTTGATCCAATGTGGAGACAAGGTATGTTTGTTATACCCTTCATGACTCGGTTAGGAATAACTAATTCATGGGGGGGTTGGAGTATTACAGGGGGGGCTGGAACAAATCCGGGGATTTGGAGTTACGAAGGTGTAGCTGGGGCGCATATTGTGTTTTCTGGCTTATGCTTTTTGGCAGCTATCTGGCATTGGGTCTATTGGGATCTAGCAATATTTTGTGATGACCGTACAGGGAAACCTTCTTTGGATTTGCCCAAGATCTTTGGAATTCATTTATTTCTATCCGGGGTGGCTTGCTTTGGTTTTGGTGCATTTCATGTAACAGGCTTGTACGGTCCTGGAATATGGGTATCCGATCCTTATGGACTAACGGGAAAAGTACAACCCGTAAATCCGTCGTGGGGCGTGGAAGGCTTTGATCCTTTTGTTCCGGGAGGAATAGCTTCTCATCATATTGCCGCCGGTACGTTGGGCATATTAGCAGGTTTATTCCATCTTAGTGTCCGACCGCCACAACGTCTATACAAAGGATTGCGTATGGGAAATATTGAAACCGTACTCTCTAGTAGTATCGCAGCTGTCTTTTTTGCAGCTTTTGTTGTTGCTGGAACTATGTGGTATGGTTCAGCAACGACCCCAATCGAATTATTTGGTCCCACTCGTTATCAGTGGGATCAAGGTTACTTCCAGCAAGAGGTATATCGAAGAGTTAGTCTCGGGCTAGCAGAAAATCAAAGTTTATCAGAAGCCTGGTCGAAAATTCCTGAAAAATTAGCTTTTTATGATTATATCGGCAATAATCCAGCAAAGGGCGGATTATTCAGAGCAGGCTCAATGGATAGCGGAGATGGAATAGCAGTTGGATGGTTAGGACACCCTATCTTTAGGGATAAAGAAGGGCATGAGCTTTTTGTACGTCGTATGCCTACATTTTTTGAAACATTTCCAGTCGTTTTGGTAGACGGCGATGGGATTGTCAGAGCCGATGTTCCTTTTCGAAGGGCAGAATCGAAGTATAGTGTTGAACAAGTAGGTGTAACCGTTGAGTTCTATGGTGGCGAACTCGGTGGAGTCAGTTATAGTGATCCCACTACTGTGAAAAAATATGCTAGACGCGCTCAATTAGGGGAAATTTTTGAATTAGATCGTGCAACTTTGAAATCGGATGGTGTTTTTCGTAGCAGTCCGAGGGGTTGGTTTACTTTTGGACATGCTTCGTTTGCTTTGCTCTTTTTCTTCGGACACATTTGGCATGGTGCTAGAACCTTGTTCCGAGATGTTTTTGCTGGTATTGACCCGGATTTGGATGCTCAAGTCGAGTTTGGCGCATTCCAAAAACTCGGGGATCCAACTACAAGAAGACCGGCAGTCTGATACAAGACCACTGCTTTGGTATCTTTCACCTCTATATTATAGATTTTTAGAGAGGATTTTAGTATAGAATAGAGTACTGGGGTGAAGTTGAATCCTTTTTGACTCTTGCTCTTTCAAGATGATTCCTCAAAATAAAAAAGAAAAAATAAACAGGTTAGGGAAGCTATAATTGTAAACCGCGATCGAATTTATGGAAGCATTGGTTTATACATTCCTTTTAGTCTCGACTCTAGGGATAATTTTTTTCGCTATCTTTTTTCGAGAACCACCTAAAGTTCGAACTAAAAAGATGAAATGATTTTTGATTATCTTAATTGAAGTAATGAGCCTCTCCATGTTGAAGAGGCTCATTACTTCAACTAGTCCCCGTGTTCCTCGAATGGATCTCGTAGTTGTTGAGAAGGTTGCCCAAAAGCGGTATATAAGGCGTACCCGGTAAAACTTACAAGTAAACCAGATATAAAGATAGCGACTAGGGTTGCTGTTTCCATTATGATTATATAATTTCAAGACCCCAACGGATCTATCATCAGATCGTTTATTTACAATGTAAGGGTATACAAAGTCAACAGATTTCAATGAATACAATAGGATTTTATGGCTACACAAACTGTTGAGAACAGTTCTAGAGCGCGCCCAAGACGCACTAATGCAGGGGGTTTATTAAAACCATTGAATTCAGAATATGGTAAAGTAGCCCCGGGGTGGGGAACGACTCCTCTAATGGGTGTCGCAATGGCTCTATTTGCAGTATTTCTATCGATTATTTTGGAGATTTATAATTCTTCTGTTTTGCTGGATGGAATTTCAATGAATTAAATCTATAAGAACCGCAAAGTACTAACTTTTGAATAAAAAATAAATAAGTTTAGAACGGAGATTTCTGGTCTATTCTATTTTGGTAGTTCGATCGTGGAATTTATTTCTTTCTGTATTTCCCGAATATGAGTGTGTGACTTGTGAGAATTGATTCTATTGATAGTAACATAGAATAGGGAATAGGCCTGTCACCTTGGTTCAACTTCGTCGGATATTTATTCGAGTATCTGTAACACGAACTAGATGAACTAGATTAAGAAATATTTGAACTATGATTCATACTTAATATTTGACCTCGTGCCCGGCTCCAAAAAAATTCCAAACAGTTTGAAAAACTAAAACAAAAATATTTATTTTTGTTTTAGTCTAAAATTCATGGAATACGTGATGATCCAATGGTTCTTACTCAGGGACTCTTTGGCTTAACTTATGATTTTTATTGAATCATCGCGGTTCTAGTATGAATCTGAGGTTTTAATCGATTCATAGGGTCTTAACAAGAGAATTCCTATCAATTCAATACTAAAGTAAAGAAAGGAAAAAAGTAACATTATAATTATAGACAAAAAAACAAATATAAAGAAAAAGAAATAGGTAAAGAGAGGATTCAAGAGGCCTGTCAGGATCAACATAAAGACGATTGAGCCGACTTGATATTTTGGTAGTATCACCACAAAGAAAAGCTTTCAGATTTTTTCCTCTTTCGTACATTTGGAAAAGATTTATATCGGAGATTCAGAAGTTTCAAACTTTCTATTATATATCCGACTATTTGTTTTATTTGGGTGTTTTTGCTTGAGCTGTACGAGATGAAAGTCTCATATACGGTTCTGAGGGGGGGATTTGACCCTATCTCAATAAAGTCTATGATTGGTTCGAAGAACGTCTCGAGATTCAGGCGATTGCGGATGATATAACTAGTAAATATGTTCCTCCCCATGTCAATATATTTTATTGTTTAGGGGGAATTACGCTTACTTGTTTTTTAGTCCAAGTAGCTACGGGGTTTGCTATGACTTTTTATTATCGCCCAACCGTTACTGAAGCTTTTGCCTCTGTTCAATACATAATGACAGAAGCGAACTTTGGTTGGTTAATCCGATCAGTTCATCGATGGTCGGCAAGTATGATGGTCCTAATGATGATTCTACATGTTTTTCGTGTGTATCTCACCGGTGGATTTAAAAAACCTCGCGAATTGACTTGGGTTACAGGCGTGGTTCTGGCAGTATTGACCGCATCTTTTGGCGTAACTGGTTATTCCTTACCTCGGGACCAAATTGGTTATTGGGCGGTAAAAATTGTCACAGGTGTACCTGAGGCTATTCCTGTAATAGGATCGCCTTTGGTAGAATTATTGCGCGGCAGCGCTAATGTGGGACAATCCACCTTGACTCGTTTTTATAGTTTACATACTTTTGTATTGCCGCTTCTTACTGCTGTATTTATGTTAATGCACTTTCTAATGATACGTAAACAGGGTATTTCTGGTCCTTTATAGAGAAGATATTTAATAGATATGTAATCAATTATCTATCACTTAGAGGAGGAATAATAGGAGTTTATTGCTATAAGTATGTATTATTGAAACTAATAAGACATGTTTTTGGATATTTCCCTTTCACTAATCGTGTCAAATATTCAAATAAAAAATAACTACTATTTTTTGTGAGGGTGAGGGGAATTTTCCGAAGAGAAAATAGATTATGGGAGTGTGTGGCTTGAACTATTGATTGGTCTGTGTAGATATAGGTCTGCCACAGTGGAATTCACAACCCAATGTGTCTTTATTTCAACTACCACGTAACCCCTTGAGCTGGTTTGATTGAAGCGAATCTTTTCTATGATCAGACCCGAATCGTGTTGTACATGAGCAGGCTCCGTAAGATCTAGTATAAGTTAATGAAATACATATAGATAAAGATTCGCTTTTATTTTATCTATTTTACTTACTTAATTTCCTACTTAATATGTAAAATGAATTAATATTAAAATTAATCTATAGTATGGAAATGCATTCATTTCCTCTGCATTTTCATTGATATGATCGATAATAGATCGATAATACTATCGGAGTGAAATAAGAGATCTAAAGAAAAAATTTTGTCTAGACAAAATTAGTAACAAGTAAACCTTTTGTGTGTATATCTCCAACTATTTTAGAGATAAGATAGTAATCATAAAGTGTGAGACGACCCAGAAAGCACTTGATGATCTGATGATCAACTTTGCAAGCCGACTTGGGTATTGAGTAGTTATGACTTAAAACCGAATTCTTTGCAATAGATCATTGCAATTCCGGAAAACGAGTCCAATTTTTCTTACATTAAATCATTCATATATGTGTCGATATAACCAACACATCGATTTTTTATGGATTCATTTAATTCTTTATGAGTCTTGCTCGAGCCGGATGATAAAAAATTATCATATCCGGTTCTTTGGGGGGATGGATCTATAAGAATTCACCTATCCCAATAACAAAAAAACCTGATTTGAACGATCCTGTATTAAGAGCTAAATTGGCTAAAGGTATGGGTCATAATTATTACGGAGAACCCGCATGGCCCAACGATCTTTTATATATTTTTCCAGTAGTAATTCTAGGTACTATTGCATGTAACGTGGGCTTGGCGGTGCTAGAACCATCAATGATTGGTGAACCGGCAGATCCCTTTGCAACCCCTCTGGAAATATTACCTGAATGGTATTTCTTTCCCGTATTTCAAATACTTCGTACAGTGCCCAATAAATTATTGGGTGTTCTGTTAATGGTTTCAGTACCCACGGGATTATTAACAGTACCCTTTTTAGAGAATGTTAATAAATTCCAAAATCCGTTTCGTCGTCCAGTAGCGACAACCGTCTTTTTGATTGGTACCGTAGCCGCTCTTTGGTTGGGTATTGGTGCAACATTACCTATTGATAAATCCCTAACTTTAGGTCTTTTTTAATTTGATTCAATTGTGAAATAACACGGTGTGTATATCTAGGGATTAGTCGCTTTAAGGCGAATTCTCCCTAGATACATCTATTCAATAAAATCCGAAAGAAATTTAGAATAATTGTGCTATATATTCAAAACCTATTTTCATTTTAAAAAATATGAAAAAATCCAATAGATTTAAAATTGATTGTTTGGTAAATCAATTGCGAAATGTTTTTCTAGACTGCCCAATATTTTTTTTACATCTTCGCGCCGAAAATGTTCAATTTTCATAAGATCTTCGTGACTGTTATTGAAAAGGTCCAATAATGTATATATATTAGACCTTTTCAAGTAATTATAGACCCTGGGACACAATTCGCATTGATCAATAAAAATCGATTTCAATGCTATTTTTTTATTTTTTTTTTTTAGTTTATCGAATTGATCGTAAAAAGTAAAAGGGGATAAAAGAACCGTGTGATGATTTTCTTCAAAAGGTAAATTTTCTTCTTCCTGATGTAAAAAGGGAATAAATAAATCAATCAAATTCCGGGAGGCTTCATGAAGTGCTTCTTTCGGAGTTAAACTCCCGTTTGTCCATATTTCGAGAAACAGTATTTCTTGTTGTTGATTCCCATTTCCATAGGAATGAATACTATGATTCACATTTCGAACAGGCATGAATACAGCATTTATAGGATAACTCCCCTCTTGAACGTTATGTGGCATTTTTATAAGATATCCGCGATTTCTTTCGATTTCTAATTCAATAGACAAATTAATTGGTTCTGTCAAGCTAGCTATATGTTGTATATTGTCGACGATTTCTACACAAGGCGGTAAGATGATATCTTGAGCAGTTACATATCCAGGACCTCTGACACAAATAGACGCCTCAGAAGTTCCATATAGAGTACTTCTGAATACAATTTCTTTTAAATTCATTAAAATTTCGTGGACCGATTCTTGAATACCCGTTATAGTAGCATATTCGTGGGGGACGTTCTCAGATTTTACACGTGTGATACATGTTCCTTCTATTTCTCCAAGCAAAGCTCTTCGCATTGCAATGCCTATTGTGTCGGCTTGGCCTTTCATAAGTGGAGACAGAATAAAGCGCCCATAATAAAGACGTTTGCTATCTGCTCTTGATTCAATACACTTCCACTTTAGTGTCCGAGGAGATACTGTTACTGTCTCTCGAACCATAGTACTATTATATTATTTTATTGAATTGTTTATTTCTCTTGTTTCTTTTGAAATTTTTTTATTGTTAATTTCTACACGCGTCTTTTTTTCGGAGGTCTGCAGCCATTATGTGGCATAGGGGTTACATCCCGTACAAAAGTTAATAGTATACCACTTCTACGAATAGCTCGTAATGCCGCGTCTCTTCCTAGACCGGGACCCTTTATCATGACTTCTGCTCGTTGCATACCTTGATCTACTACTGTACGAACAGCGCTTGCTGCTGCAGTTTGAGCGGCAAAGGGTGTCCCTCTTCTTGTACCCTTGAATCCACAAGTACCGCCCGAGGCCCAAGAAACCACCCGACCACGCACATCTGTAACCGTGACGATGGTATTATTGAAACTTGCTTGAACATGAATAACCCCTTTTGGTATTCTACGTGCACTCTTACGTGAACCAAGACGTACATTCCTACGCGAACCAGTTCTCGGTATAGCTTTTGCCATATTGTATCATCTCATAAATATGCGTCAGAAATATATGGATCTATCCATTTCCTGTCAAGACAGATTCTTTATTTGTACATTGAGCCTTTATATAGTGAGCCTGCTTATCCTTGTCGTTGTTTATGTCTCGGGTTGGAACAAATTACTATAATGTGTCCCCGCCTGCGAATTAGTCGACATTTTTCACAAATTTTACGAACGGAAGCTCTTATTTTCATATTTGTTATCCCTTATCTTAATTCTATATCTATTTCATTGGTAGAAAATAAGTTTCTTGACATTTTTCATCTCGCATCCTATATGAATAAAAATCACCTAATCTTTAGAATCCTTGTTGCGTAGTCGATAAATTATACGCCCTTTGGTTGAATCATAACGACTTACTTCAATTTTTACTTTATCTCCTGGCAGTATCCGTATAAAACTACGCCGGATCTTTCCTGAAACATAACCTAGAATTAGATCTTCATTATCTAACCGAACCCGGAACATGCCATTGGGGAGCGATTCAGTAATTAAACCTTCATGTATCCATTTTTGTTCTTTCATTCCAGGTCAAGCCTCTGAACTAATGGAGGAGAAACGATATTAAATAACTCATCCCCTTGCTTTGTTTTTTTATAAATAGTACGAGTTTTCGGATCCGATTTCGCTATAAAAAGGATTACCATATATAACACAAAATTTCTCCCCCGATTCCTTCTAGTCGAGCCTCACGGTCTGTCATTATACCTCTCGAGGTAGAAAGAATTACAATTCCCAGCCCTCCTAAAATTCTAGGAATTCGTTGAGAGTTAGAATAGATGCGTAGTCCGGGTCGACTGATCCGTTTTAAATTTAAAAAATTTCTATAGGGTGTTTTGCTATTCTTTCTATGTCGTAGTGTTACAACCAAAAAATATTTGTTTTTTTCTCGGTGTTTTCTGACATTTTCGATAAAACCTTCTCGGAAAAGTAGTTTGACAATATTTTCGGTAATATTAGTAGATGCTATGCGAACAACTCTTTTTCTATCCATATCAGCATTTCGTATAGAGGTTATTATCTCAGCAATAGTGTCTCTACCCATGATAAACTAAATTTATTGGTTCCTCAAAATTTGATATAATCAACATGTTTTTTCTTTTCTTTTTTTATGATATAGTAATTTTTCAAGATATATGCGTGAGACACAACCTATGAATTAATCTAGTTCTTAATCTATTTTTTTCAAATACCTCAATTGTATTTTTTTATAATACTTCGGGAGCTAATGAAACGATTTTAGTAAAATTTAATTGTCTCAATTCTCGGGGGATTGCACCAAAAATTCGAGTGCCTTTTGGATTTCCTTCTTGATCAATCACAACTGCAGCATTGTCATCATATCGTATTATCATACCGCTCTCGCGTTTAAGTTCTTTACAGGTACGAACAATTACAGCCCTCACTACTTCTGATTTTTCTAGGGGCATATTTGGTACTGCTTCTTTGATCACAGCAACAATAATGTCACCAACATGAGCATATCGACGATTACTAGCTCCTATGATTCGAATACACATCAATTTTCGAGCCCCGCTATTATCGGCTACATTTAAATGGGTCTGGGGTTGAATCATATCAATTTTTTAGTCTAGTCTTTGAAATGAATAAAATAAGAGAAATATTGTTTGTCTAAAAAAAGAAACCCGTGGTTTTAGTTTATCCCAAGAATCGTTTCTGTTGGTTCTACAGTTTTATACCGAAATGATAAATTGAGTTCGTATAGGCATTTTGGATGCTGCTATTAAAATAGCCCGTCTGGCTATATTTTCGGTTACTCCACCCATTTCGTATAGTATTCGTCCCGGTTTAACAACAGCTACCCAATATTCAGGGGATCCTTTTCCCGAACCCATACGTGTTTCAGCCGGTCTTACTGTAACTGGTTTATCGGGAAATATACGTACCCATATTTTTCCACCACGGCGGGCATTTCGTGTCATTGCTCGCCGACCTGCTTCGATTTGTCTAGATGTGATCCAAGCAGGTTCAAGTGCTTGAAGCGCATATTTGCCGAAACAAATATGATTACCTCGATAAGATATTCCCTTCATTCTTCCTCTATGTTGTTTACGGAATCTAGTTCTTTTGGGGTTATAGTTGATGGTTATTTCGTAATTCCATCTCTACTCCAAAACTGGACGTGAGAATTTCTTCTCATCCAGCTCCTCGCGATTCAAAATTGAATTGTAATTCGTTTGAATAGATCTTAATAATATTTTTATAAAAAAGAGTTTTTTATAACGTGTTAATAAATCTTTATTTTCTTTTGTCCTTTATTTTCTTTTGTCCATTGTTTATTAACTTCAAAAAAAAAGAACATTTTCGCGGGCGAAAACTTACTCTTCCCATCTCTATTTAAGCCGTAGGTTCTTGATTTATCAGAATAGATGAATTGAGTTACGGTTCATTTCGCCATCCCAACGAGTGAATCAGTAAGATTTAGTTGTTCAATAAAATCTTGTGTCT
>OX940973.1:112500-120000 GCA_954870475.1 Euphrasia confusa
CCTTGATTATGGACCCCGGATTTGTAAGGATTTGTAAGAAAGGCTCCGTTGAGTCCCAAATCAGTAATACAATCGATTCCTATAATTAGAAAACCCGTATGAGATATGGAGATATAGGCGATTCTTTTTTTCGAGGGCCCAAGGGTATTCAAGCTGCATAAATTATTTGCATTGCACTTATTATTATCAACCAGGGAGAAAATATAAAATGTGCGTGGGGGGATAATTCCATATTGATTCGAACTAATCCATACGCCCCCCATTTTTAATAAGATTCCAGCGAAAAGCATACAAGTACTATAAAATGCGCTTCTATGTGCGTAATCTGGTAACCATAGGGGATATGGTTGGCAATTTGACCGCAAGAACCATAAAAAATTATATATATATATAATTTTATTTCCAAGGCCACGGGAGAGCACTGCGGGACTAATATTTCAAAATAGAATGTTGGTTCAGTAGAATCATATAAACCAATAGTAATAAACTCTCATTAAAAGAAAACCCTACCGCATACAAAATGAATTTTTTAGCCCAGTGCAAATGTTCCCCCCCATGGATACAAGTAAATAAACGGGAATTAATTATAACTCCCACACGAGGAAAAAAAGTAAAAAGTCCCGAAACGAAAATAATATTATTTGCCCACTGTACGTTGCTAACACCAGGAAATGAAATAATCGAGAATCTCGAGTAACTGGCCAAGCCGCTAAAGCAGCTACACTACAAAGTAGTTACAAGAGTCCATCTATTCCTAATCTCCAATCGAAATAAAAAAATGTATCCATAAGATTTATAATCTTCAACTAGTTGATCATCTAATTGGAAATGATAGCAGAGTGCATAAGTCGTTAGAAGACGTTGATACACATCGTATACTAACGGGGGAATCTTTTTCCTTTATGTGGAAAAAATTAAATTAAAGAACCCCCAAATATTGAGAAAACTGCCGTTAGTGTTAAGCAAGGAAATTGGTTCATGGTAAAGACAAGATATACTTGGGCCATAAAAATCCGTGCCCCAAAACTTTGAAGTTGAGCACGGGTTTTGTCGATAAAAAATGTATTCAAGTAAAGTTTTAAGGAAGGTATCAATATCAATAAGCTAGACCCATACTGCGAGTTGTTTCATGCCATAAATAAACCCGAACACTCAAGAAATCGGTTGGACAAGCAGATTCACATCTCTTACAACCAACACAATCCTCGGTCCTTGGAGCAGAAGCAATTTGTTTAGCTTTACAGCCGTCCCAAGGTATCATTTCTAATACATCGGTGGGACACGCCCGGACACATTGAGTACATCCTATACATGTATCATAAATCTTTACTGAATGTGACATTGGATCTATACATTTTTGAACGTCATAAGTTTTCGGTCTAGTAAACTAATTTATAAATGATCTTAGATCTTAGATTTTTATTTAGATACCAAACGAATCAATGAGTAATCCGAATTAATTTTCTTCCTAATTGGTTTATGAGCGAGGGCCAAAATACTTTGATTTCTTATAGTTATTTTTACAACCACGATCATACCTTACCCCGTTTCAAACCCGCCAATTTACATTTTTTATAAATATTCAAATTTCACTTAAAAAAAAAAAAAAAATATGGGGTAAATTTTGTGTCTTACCAAATCGCAGATAATACATGTAGAGTTAATGGTATTTCATAACTAATTGATTGAGCAGCAGCCCTTATATCCACCTAATTTATTATTTGAGCCATATCGCGACATAAGAAGTCAAAAAAAAATATCAATACTAAGATCAGCTAGAATAAAGCGATAGCTAAAAGTGATTACTAAAAAAGTTAGTAATAATGGATATGACTGCTAGGGATGGTCCGATACTGACTAAACGAATATCTCTTCTAGATGGAAGAAGATTCTCTTTAAAAAGTAGTTTTGTTTTGTACCGTCTGCTATAGCTTGAAGAATTCCCAACGACCCGGTGTATTCGGGTCCAATATGTTATTGTAGCGTCGCAGATATTTCTCTTTCTAACCAAATAATTACTAATACGCCTAGTGTGATTCCTAATACAAACGTTAAATATAGGACTAAACATCTTTTAAAATAATCGCAACAATCCAAATATTTATCTACCCAACCATGAGGTAGATCAGCAGTAACCCCTCCGATACGAAACTAATTGTGCATTATCCGCATACCGGTAGCAGTGCAGTTTCGAATACTTCATATATTAATTCTCGTTCTCGCAAAATATAGAAGAATGGGGTCTGTACCCCAATATCTGCCATAATGAAAGGGATGAGCCATAATATAATCGGAAGGGGTACGACTCAATTCCAACATCATAATAGCTCTAGCTAGTCCTTTATAGGTACTTGGATATTTTCTAGCCGCCCGAGTCCATTTATGGTTATTGCTTCGGTGAACATAATAACTAAATAATCACAACGTGTTACATAAGGAAAATATTGTATAATTGTTCGATTGTCCGAAATCTTTTCCATCCCTCTATGTAAATAACCTAATATTGGTTCACAGTCAATAACAGCTTCACCACCAAAAGTAATAACCAGTCGAAAAACACCGTGTATTGATGGGGTGGTGAGGGCCCGTATTGATTAACATGAGGTCTTTTCTTATAGTTTGTACAACCCAAAGTTTTTCTCGCGCAATTCTTCCATGCATTGCTGAAAGTAAAAAACGTTGATCAAAATTTAAACTATTAAGCTGAAATGTTATCGCGTTCCAAATTAAATTAACGAGTTTTGATCTCGCGAATACCTAACTCACCAATTAATTCTTTATAGCGCTTTCTATTACTTTTTGACAAATAGGCTAGGAGTCGTTGACGTTTTCCCAAAATTTTCCGCAAACCTCTTTGGGATGAAGAGTCTTTTTTGTGCAATTCCAGATGTGAAGTCAGTGTCCTTATCTTATTGGTGAAACTACATACTTGAAATTCAATAGCCCCTCTGTTTTCTTCGTTTTCTTTTTTAGAAATAACCGAAATGAATGAATTTTTTACCATACAAAAAATCCCCTTCCCTTAATTTACAGATATGGATTTTACCGAGCAGTAATAATAATAATGTCATTAATTTGAATTGTCGTATATACAATAATATAATCTGAAGTTCGTTATGAATATGAATTCCTAATTTTCTGAAAAAAATACATTAATGCAATTTTAAATTGGCTTTAGAGAGGAATAGATAAAGGATTGGTTCGTTTTTCGATCGAATCATTTTAATTTAGATCGCAAATGGAGAAAGTTCTAAGGTTCTGTTAATTCCTTTTGAGATTCAATTGAAACATTAATGAAATCGGAGACAAGACGTATGATCCGTATATTTATATTTGTTTGCTTTCCTATACTTCCTATACCATAATACTATAATAGATAGGTATCGTAGCGTATATAATATATAGCAAACATGTATTATCCATAAATTTTCAATCGTGGATACAGACGTACTCTTAACATACTGAAACGACTGCCATTATTCGTATCAAACCAATAACGATTCATACAAGTTAAATCTTCTAATCGATAATTAGGCCAAAGAAAAAGCTTTAATTTCATTAATTTATTTTTGTCTCTATCAAGGTGCTTATTGTCAAGTGAAACTTGGGTGCTATTTTTTAGGTTCTTTTCATTCGAAAATACTAGATTTCTATCTATACCATTTCTATTCTTTGAATTCAAACAAATTAAAATTCTCAATTTTCTACGACGTCTAAACGATAAAATAGTTTCGGGAACAAACAAATCAAAAATTTTTTTATCTTTATTTTCAGTTATTTTTTGGTGTGTTAAAATAGTTTTACCAAAATGATTTTTAGAACAATATCCTTGCTCTTGGTATTTTTGATTAGTTTGGGGTTTCCTTTTATGAATCAACGAAATACCTAGGGTTTGATACATAAGAAATTGTCCATCTTTTTTTCCAGACAGACGAATAGGTTCTATAATTAGAACTCCCTTTTTGAGCAATTCTGTATAAGTTAAACTCTTCCGAATTAGCATTATATCCAAACTCATTTCTCTCTTGTGAATCGAGGATATAGTTATTTTTCTTGGATCTATGAGTTTAAGCAGGAGACAATATACCTTGATATTATTGATCATTCTTTGAGTTAAAGTATCGCCCCATCTCAATTGAAAAAGCAAATAGCGTTTCAGGAAGAAATATAGTACTGCTTCCGTCTTGTTTTTGTATTGTTTTTTCTTTTTCCCTTGTTGCATCTCTGACTTTACATAACTTTCTTGAATATTTTTGTGTTCTGAGAGAATGGATCCAAGATCTCTTCGACTTATGCGTTCGTTTTCATTGATCTTTTTATTTTCACTACTGTTTTGATTTGCATTTCTACTCAAATTAAAAAGAAGTAATTTACTTGGTATAAACCAAGGTTTTTTTTTATATACACTATAAAGTAATACAAATTCTAGAAAGAACCAAGATTCCAGATTTGATATGGGATGCTTTAACATTTGTGCATTCATTCCCATCCAATCAAAAAAACCTTTGTAAAAATTTGGTGGATTTTTTTCTGGACTCATAAGATAATAAAGAGCTTTTTTAGTAATAATTTGAGTATTTTGATCCCTGTTGTTATCGATCGTGATATAGGTCCTACTATCAACTTTTTCTTTACGATTAACGTTGATAATTTTCGAATCACAATATTTTCTATTCGCCAGTTTTTCCATATATAGAGTATCGACCCTTCTTAGATTATTATTATTATCTAGATAATTATTACTAGAGAGGTTTCTCAGCTTATTAAAAAGAGTCTCTTTAAGCGTGTAAGAAATATTTTGGCTGTTATTTTCTTGAAACGAAGATCTATAAAAAAAGCATTCCGTTTTATTTTCATAATTAAAAAATTTATATAATAAAAGATTATACCTATAGTCTTTTTGAAAATTATCTTTTTGATTAGATAATGAATAAAATTTCAATTGTTTTTGTTTTTTGAAACCAAGTAATCGGTCTTTTTTATATGAATGCCATTTTAACCAAATGGCATTTTTAGGGCTATGACCCTGACGAACCGTATTTCGCCATTTTTCTGGTATTAATTTAGACCATTTTATCTGAGATAAATTGTATTGATAATGTGTTCTTAACCAGTTTTTCCAGTGAGTTATTTCATAACTCGAAAGTTTCTTACCCCCCGATTTCGAATGAATCACTCCCTGTGTTTCAAAAGAATCCTTTATGTTGGATTTAAGAAAAAAAGGGATTTCTTGATAGTGAAGAACAGATCTAAATTTATAAGAATTACTAACGTGGATTTGTGATAATTTATAAAAGACGTATGCTTGTGATACGTCGGATAAGTCATAAAAACTATGGGAATTAGTTCGTTGATTACTAATATTATTATTAAGTGACTTTGAAATAAACGAAATTGTGTGTGTTTTTTTTTTTATTTCTTGTTTTCTTGGATTATTGTAAATGTATTTTTCAATAATTTTTTTGATTAATTCAAGAAAAATTTCTGTATTTATTTTCGGAATATTAATGCTAGATACAAAAATATCTGTGTATATTCTTTGAATATAAAATTGAAAAAAAAAAGGTAATTTACAAATTATTCTAGCATTTATGCTTTTTAATATTTGCCATTTTTCTAATCTGTTACCATTATAATTTGTTTTTTTAGTACTGCTAAGATTATTTATTCTTGTAATTACTTTTTTTTTATCTTTTGAGATTCTTTCGATTTGATTTAGAATTGTATTTGTTTGATCAACCAGATCCTTCATTTTTTTTTCTTTAAATGAAAAATTTGTCCAATCCGGAAATGCACTTTCATTCGCCGATTCGGAAATTGTTTGATTGTTTATTTGAGAATCTTTTTTTTCTGTAAATTCGCTCGATTTATATATTTCACGCCGAAATAATAGAATTGGGTTTATTTTTGAAAGTTCTTTTAGTTTTTTTTTTATCAAAATAACACTTTTGATAACCCATTTTTTTGCTTCTTTTGAAAGTTTTCTAAGTAATTTTGTTTTTCCTTTGAAAATGATTAAAATGCGAAAATACTTCTTTTTGAATTTTCTAATTTTTTTTTTCAATTCCCTAAAAATGGGTTTGAAAAAGGAAAGTCGTTTTCGGGGTGAACCAAAAGGAAGTTCGGTTGCCATTCCCCAAACTGTTAAAAAACAAAAATCATTTTTTTTTTTTTTTTTTAAATCTTTCTGAGAGTATCCTAGTTTGGATTTGTTCCAAGGTTTCAAAGATAAAGGAAATAATATCTTTATCTGAATACCGTCTGTCAACCACTTTTTCGGAAATTCTTTTTCGGATAATGGAACACCGTTATAAGTACATTTAATATGTATCTCTCTATCCCACTCCTCAAAATCCTCAGACCATTCAGGAAGTTGAAATAGAAGTATACGTCCAATATTTTTCATAATTATGAATGAAGGTAATAAAATATATTTTCTAAAAATAGATTGAGTTACTAACATACAACCTCTTATTATTTGTGCAAGTCGAATCCTATCCCAGGCTTCTGCTATTTCGATTCGGGCACTGGCCCTTCTTGTGTTCTTTTCTTTTTTTTCGTTTCTTTTTGTTTGTTCTTCTGTATACTCTAAAATTTTTAATGTTTCCCCTTTACCCAACCAATTTCGAAAAAGAAGTTTAATCAAACCGGAGATCTCAAAAGAAAAAAAAAACTTTTTTTTTAGTCTGTCCAAAAAAAGAGGGGAGTGCACATTTGCTTGAAACACTTCGGAAATTACTATTTTACGCCTTTGAGATCGCATAGAACCCTTGATTATACCTCGCCGAAAGTCTGATTTTTTTGAATAGCGTATTAAGGACACCTCGTCTGTCGCTGTTTGATCGAACGTATTAGTATCTATAGTAAGATCAGCACCCTCTTTGTTACCAGTAAAAATTACTTCGTTTTTCCCTTTTCTTGAACGAATTTCATAATCGATAGGTACGTCTTCCTGATATTCGCCAGATTGTTGTTCTAACTGAGTTATTAATTTATATGACCATCGAAGGACTTTTTTACTGATTTCTTTTATTCTAGTCGATTTTCTGAGAATTTTTTGATCATTACCATCAGTTACGATTTGAGTTAATAGATATTTAAAATATTGTGGTCCTATTTTTCCTTCGGAAAATAAAGAAATAACTTTCCCATTTAGATCGCTGGCTTCCGATTCTTGAATAAGTCTACTGATGGAAGTTAATAAATCAACAATTTCTATTGATAATGCTTTTTTATAAATCCTATTTATTTTCTGTTCAAATTCTTGACCATTAGTATCCCAAAGAAGGATACCATGAATTCGATTTATTCCCAATTTCTCTATGAAATGTTTTCTCAAAGTTTTTTTAAAGATTACGGGTGAAAAGTTTTTGTCGATTGTTTTCCGATATGATCTGCTCAGGAAAGGGTCGTTTTTTTTTGATAAGTATTCTTTTGTATAATCGTCATTACATAATCGAGTCTTTGTTTCAAGTATATTCAAAGAAAAAAACTCTTTGT